>VZTF01009104.1:1841006-1864550 GCA_013397755.1 Cnemophilus loriae | reverse complement strand
GGCCCCTCAGAGCCCCGCGGCCTCAAGCAACCCCACAGCCCCGCACAGCCCCGCACAGCCCCGTGCCGCCGCCGCCCTGTCGGAAATGGCTCCGCCGTTACCGCGGCGACCGCGGCTTCCGCCCCGCCCGCCGGCTGGGGCGGCGCCGAGGGGCGCGAAACCGTGAGGGGATGCGCGGGTGGTTGGACGGAGGGACGGGTGGATGGATGGACGGACGGACGGATGGATGGACGGACGGACGGATGCGGTGCCCTGCGGTGGTCCCGCTGTGCCCGATGTCACCCCCACCCCGCCGCCCCATAATAAAAAGACACTATTATGATTGTATGTTTCTGAGTTCTACATGCAAGTGGCTGTGTGTGAAAACCCGTGACAGGGCTAGAGGCTGGACGGTTCCTGTCGTGCCTCAGGAAGTTGCCTTGTGTGGGCGCAGACTGGTCACGAAATGTGACAGCCATTGAGGGCAGCGGCTCAACCTGAGCCAGCTCCCGGTGCTGATCCCGCAGCAGCTCCTGGAGCCCAGGAGCTCCGCTGATGCGTAGCTGATGCTTTTAAATACACACATCAAGGAATTAGTGGTTAGAGAAGCAGCGGTGTGGCTGTCAGTGCGTGGAAGGGCTGTGAATTGCTTCATGGTGTCTTCCGCAATCAAAATCACGGAATCATCAAGGCTGGAAGAGACCTTTAAGATCATCAAATCCAAATGTCAACCCAGCACTGCCACTGTAACCCCTAAACCACAAACCACAGGACCCAGTGCAGATCCAGACACCTCTTAAACACCTCCCTGGGCAACATATTCCAATGCCTGGCCACACGGACAAATAAATATTCCATGTTCAGCTGTTTGTATTGTCATTTTAGTTTCCATCTGCTGAAAGGCTGACTGAAGAATAATGTAATTACAGCATATTTTGTGAGAAATGCAAAACACGTGGGTTTTTGGTTGTTCGTTTGTTGGTTTTTGGGAGTTTTTTATGGTATGTAGACAATGCTATACCAATAATAAATGCACCATAAGAAATTTGTGCAGACTTTGATCATGCAGTTGAGGTCCACGGGTTTCTGATGTTTATTGGGTACCAGTGAGCCATGGGTTTCCCTCTAAGGGACTTGTCTACATTAATTTGTTTAGTTTTAAGTTCTGCTATGTTTACAAATACTGCTTTGTCTGTTCTGGAAGTTAAGCATCATAGAGCACTGTTATATTAAAAGTAAAATAAAACAAACCAAACAAACCCAAAAAAACATTAGTCTGGTAATTTCAACGGAGATCTAATTAACACAGTGTTTGAAATCACATCAGTCTTCATCTGGCCAAACGCCAGTTCTGTGCTGTGACTGCTGGTAGAAAAAATAAATGGATCTAGTGTCTTTTTCTATAAAATCAAGTTCCCTTAACCTTGACAGAAGGATACATCAGATAAACTGAAAGGTCTATCTCAAACATCATTTAGGTTAGCTGTAGGACAAAACAGTTCTTTGTTTGTACTCCTGACCTTGTTCCTGCACAGGGAGGCAAACAACTTCCATGAACTCATACGAAATCTGACCCACAATCCCTGTCCATATTCTCACCTAGAATGTGTAATTTGTGTTTGTATTTCTGTGTCCACTGAAGTAAAGAGCGAAGTGATGCCCTACCCAAGACATATTACAGAATGTTCCATTAGCAGAGAACTAGAGATTTGATTAGTGATGCTTGTAAGCATATTTAATAAACAAAATACTTTAGTGCTTAAGGCACATTTAAAAATCAGCCAAAGCCTGAGGCAGGGCAGTCTCAGAATGTGTCCATGCCAGCAAACCTGACTCATGAGGACTGTTTGCCACAGTGATGAGAAGAACTGGCCCTGAGCGCAGTCTCACTTTTTGTCCATCCAAATTTTTAAGAAGAAAATATTGAAGCAATGCAGACAAAAACAAGGATGCCACAAATGGAGTTGTGACTTAAAGATCATTTAGCAGTTTGGCTCCTGACAGTATTGAAAAAAAGATCTTCCTTGGGTGAAGAATTAATATTTACACGATAAATTTAAAAGCTTTTGATTCTAATATTTAGCACATGAATGTTAATTTCACTTTAGTAGCTGAAACAGTCCTCTCAAATACAGTGCAACAGTCTTAAGTTCAAAACAATCACTGCCTAAGTGTTTCAGAAAAAGGGCCTCTATTTTAATTAGTTCTTACGGGGCGATATTTTTATGCTGTGTAAGTGCCATGCAGAACTATAGAGGAGACTCCTCTACAAAACCAACATGTATCCAATAATGTCCTTGTTCACTCGTGTACCTTATCTCTAAATCTCACCCTCAGCATTTAAACCACACTTACCCCAGCGAAACCTTTCTGACTTTCATAAAACGCAACGCTCTGTTCAGGGAGCAGCGGCGCAGCCCCAAGGCTGTACCAGGAGAAGAGAAGCTGAGACGCTGCTTTCCGGTGAGGAGCCCGTTGTTTTCTGACGAGACAAAAGCAGTCTCTATTCAGCCGTCAAGGAGGACCCTTCCGCTGCCCGGCCGGCCCGGGGGCGGCACGGCTGGAGGAGGGTCGGACCCTCCCGCTGCCGTGCGGGCGCGCCGGGGGAGTGGAGCTGGGAGCGCCGCCCCAGCGGGAGGGGACAGGGGGGACCGGAGGGGAGGCGGCCGGGCAGCTGTCGCAACCCGGGGCAACGCTGGTGTCGCGGCGGGCTGAGCCCGGCCGGGGAGCGCCATGGCCCAGCCGNCGCCGTGCCCCAGCTGCAGCGAGGAGGACTCGGGGCGGTGCGGGCGCTCCAGGTGAGCCCCCGGGCAGGGGGTCCGGCGGCGGGGACGCTGTGCGGGCGGGGCTGCGCGGGGCGAGCAGCGGGGCCGCCGCGGACACCCCCGCAACGGAGCGGGCCCGGCTGATGCAACGCCGAGGGGCGGGTGGGAGACGCTGGAAACCCTCCAGCGGGGACACCCGGCGGCCGGGAGGGAGCTGCCCGCCGCACCCCCGATGGCTCCGCCCGGGCTGCGTCCCACCCGCCCTCGACGGCACTGCCGGGCCCGGGGCTCCCCCACAGCGACGAGCGCCGGGCTGTGATGCCCCCGACATTTCCAATTCGCTGCCTTTTACAGAAAGAGTTTGGGGGTTAGTTGAAGCTGTGTTTTGGAGTTTTCTTTTGGGGCTCGATGTTTTCGTTTTTTCCTCTTTACCCGTTTGGCTTGGTGGCCTGAAGTAGTTTCGATGCCTACCAGAATCTCTTACTTGTAAAAGGAACATCCAGGATTTTAGTGCCAGC
Organism: Cnemophilus loriae; assembly: GCA_013397755.1. Taxonomy (NCBI): domain Eukaryota; kingdom Metazoa; phylum Chordata; class Aves; order Passeriformes; family Corvidae; genus Cnemophilus; species Cnemophilus loriae. Next base: position 1,861,288 of record VZTF01009104.1, on the reverse strand, counting down.
AAACTGCAGAGAGACAAAGCTCTACTAGTTGTAGTTCATCCTGTGGTTTGTAGTAAAGCTGCAGATGGAGTCATAAATTGTCACATAAAGACTTAGGTACAGTAGCAAGAAGTTCAGTATTCTGTTTGAACATTTATTGTTTCTAATTGATTTTCTAACTTCATACCTAGCATTGACTCAGAATGAACTGCAATGTATTATTTTAAATTACAGAGGGGTAGTAGGGGAGTGAGAAATTTTCTGTATCTGCCAAAATTGTCAACTATGGACTACAGAAACAGGAGCTGAACAGAGCTAGGCACAGTTAAGGTCCTTAAACTGAGTCAGCTTAGTTATTCCACAATCATATGTGACTGTTGTATTTTTATAAATATGCACAGCAGTCTACAGTATTGCATTCTAATTACTGATTTTTTAAATTCAGGATATTATTTACATTTGTTATCGATGATATTACTTGTGAAGAGCTTCTAGCCCTGGCCTAGACGAGAAAAAAAAAACATGGTTATTTTTTCAAGCTTGGAAAGACGACAGCTACTCTTAAATGTCACTTATTTAATCCTCTGCAGTAGGTGCTGTCTTCAGAAATGTTTGCTGATAGTTGATATATATTCAGTTCTTGTGGAGTTCAGTTCTTTTTGTAAATGGCCTCTTCCTGATCCAGGAAAGGCCAGAGGTATTGCCATGGAGAGAACTCTAAAGACTCCGCATCAAAAGTAGGTGAATGGAGCTCACACACGCTTCTGCCATTTACATATAACCTTACCTAAGGTTTTACTTCTTGGGAATGCAGCATCTGATAGGAAATTATTTACAAACTTTTGGAAAATTATTAGGGATGATCTAAAACTGCTGGGAATGAGCCATCTCACTCTCCAGCTGAAGCTTGCAGACAATTTGCCATCAGTAGGCATCCGGTACTGTATCCATGTTTTTGCTGACAAACGTGGACTGCCCTTGAGTGATTGTACTCTTGGAATTCATAAATTAGATTGCCACACAGTGCTTCTTGATACAATACTTTATTCATTTGGAGACTCAGCTGAAAATTTTCAGAAGATTAGACGCTATCCAAACAATTTAATATATTATTTGTGAGTCCTGATATTTGAAATTCCAAATCTGCTGTCTCTGTAGATATGTTTAGTTTCTTGTGTGACTAATGGCCAGATGAGTCACCATGTTAAAAGGTTGTTTTTCATTCTGTTTTACAAGCATATCATGACAAAGCTCTGAATAAAAAAATAAAGTTGTGAATGACTACGAGGGTTTGGTTCTTTGTCAATGTTGACTGAAATTATTTATCAACTACTTTTGTAACACAGTTGATACCCTAGAGGTGCTACCAGTTGATCATTATCATGAATGAATACGGAGCTAGTTACAAATTTCTGCATTTATTGTAGGTGCTATTTCCATACAGCACTTAGTGAGGGCTGTTGTAAGAGCCCGTAAGCTTTTGTAAAAGCTGACTTGTCTGCCAAACTGTGACCAATATCTGAGAGGTGAAATGAGGCCTTATTTGACCCCCATTCAGTGTGTTAATGCTGTGGGTAGGGATGGTGCTGATCTCTGCAAACATGCAATTTGTTTTTGTTGTTTCCCAAAGCACGACGCCCTTTTTGTCTCCATGCAAACACCTGCAAATATCTGTGCTAATAAATCCCTAAAACAACTGTAAGCCCCATCCTGAACTGAAGGCAAGCTTTTCCTAGCAGTGTGGATATGTAAAAAGGCTGAAATGTTCCAAGCTTCTTGTACCCGGACTAATTCTGAATCAGTAGTAAATGAAGTAGTGGGAAGGGAATATCATGAATGAAAAATAAACACCATTGGTTTTTTCTTCCTTCTGAAACCAGCACCCACAGCTGGGCATTAGATATTTTTTACCATCCTCATCATAACTTCGTCTGTTATCCTCCACTTCTGGTTTTGCCAAATAACATAAATTCTTTGTCTTGCTCTCTCATTCTTGTCATTCCTTTGAGCTCTACCCTATTAAAGGCTACGGAGATTTTTAACAGGGAGACTTCTAGAATTATGCAAGTGAGTATCCACGTATATCTGATGTGTTGCCCTATCATCAGAAAAACAGTAACAACTAAATGTACTGTAAGCTTCAAAAAGCCAGGTCCCAGAGAACTGCTGTAACTTGTCCCAGCTGCAGGCACAGTTCCTGTGCAGAGCCCACTGACCTAAACACTCTCTTCAGACAGCAGCACGGCCGCAGCCCTGCGGTCACTGCCTCCATCACCCCTGGACAGAACTGTCCAGGGCAGGGCATCCAGCAGGCTGCATCCTCCCTGCCAGGTCGGCCTCACAGGACTCCAGTGTGATGCCTGCTCCTTTTCCTAAGGATTTCAAAGCCTGCAAAAGCCACTTAAGACAATTTTTTGGAAATGCATGGCTCCTTCTTTTCATTGCTAACGTACCTGGGAGACCAAACCAATATATGATTTATGGGGTACTTAGTGGATGATTTTATTTTTTTAACAGAAACTTTTGTGATGGTCCCACAACAAAACTAAACCACTAACAGCTTGAAAAAATGACTCTGACTTAAGACAGACTTGTCCATTATAGTCACCAGTAAATGGAAATTTCTATTTCAGCAACAAACATGGTGCTGTAACTGCACGTAGCAAGACGTTTATCTCGTATCCATGGCTGCAGTATTTTTTGAGGAATAGGATGCTCAACAGTGCTCCGTTTTGCCTAGGTACCCAGACAATGTGATGGGAGGTAAAGAGAAGAAATGAGAATGACTTCTTAGGAACCTGCATGTGTGCACATAAACCTGTTCCTGAGGCAGTACAGGAGCTGGCAGGTTTAGCCCCTCTGGTAAACTGCTAGTTACGTTACTCTGTCACTCTGGAAGTGACCTGTAAAACGTGCAACAGTCTTGTCAGTCCTTCTGACTCCCTGGATATCAGCTCCTGCATTCATGCAGTGAAGAGGCTTAAGAAATCATGACTGCATCAAGTTGGAATATTCATTCTCTGGTATGTGACACTACTCACAAAGCACATAAAGGTCAGGCCTACGTTTAATAGCTTCATACTGAAAAATATAACAGTGTCATTGGAGGAACTTTGTATAGTACCAAGTGCCAGTGCACCTTCATTTCATGTTTTGGTGGAAGATTCGAGTTGGCAGTGGTTTTGAGCCATCAGTGTAGATGCCTCATTGTGCTGCACTGAGATCAGCTTTTGGAATGAGCTCAGGAACTTGACTCCTTACGCTGACTGGAAAGCTTCATCCTCTGAGCTAGCCTGCTGGCTCAGCTGGGTGGGTGATACCTGTCCAGTGCCCACATCTAAACTCAGTTGGAGCCAGCATAATGGTTATGCCCTTTCATTTTGAAAGGCTATTTGAATCCACTATTAGAAGATGAAGATCTGTTGATAAAATGATTTAACTGTTTTCCAGTGGTGGGGAAAATGATGATGACTCTGACCAGAACTGGAAACCACCAGAAAATGATCTGATCCAGAAGTTAATAGCACAGATTGAATATTACTTCTCAGATGAGAACCTTGAGAAAGATGCCTTCCTTCTGAAGCATGTGAGAAGAAATAAGATGGGCTATGTCAGTGTTAAACTCCTCACTTCATTTAAGAAGGTAAGCTAACTTTTTAAGACTTGAAGTGTCTCATGCAAGCCTGATGAATCTAAAAACAGTAGAAGAGGTTAAAGTAACATTTTATACAGGCAACTTTACAGTTATCTGCCTGGTTTTGCTATGATGGTTAGGTTTGTACTCATCCAGAACTTCAACTGCTGAACTCATTGATGATTGGCTAGGGAAATAATTTGCTTTAAAAGCATGTATGCTTTTAAATTATCATTCTTGGAGACAGGAGGACATTAGATAAAATTAATTTCCATGGCAACTACTCATGAATAGCTGGGTAGTCCTGGTAAAGTTATGTTCCTGTCTGTGAGAAGGGACAGTGAATCTGACCTTTGGACAGAGAACCAAAAATGAAGAGTAGTATAAAATATCTGGTAACAGAAGTCCCTTAAACTTGAAGTGTTTTATTATTTTTTCTTTTTTTTTTTTTCTCCTTGCATTAGAAAGACCTAGGTAAATCTGTATGTAACTGATTTCTAGAATTACACTAGAAACACTTTATCAAGATTCTAAATCTCACCATTTTGCAGAGTTATTCAGTCTAGAAGGTAAGGCACTCTCAATTTCTTCAGACCACTCCAAACAGATTATACCGGTAACAGATAAACTCTTTATAAACATTTAATGAAAATTGAAAAGTTTGGGGTGTTTTTTAGACTGAGATTTTTGAGGAAGGAAGGATCAGTTCAATACAATGAAGACCTAAATTTGACAAAACTTCTTGTTTGGCAAATGCAACCTCCCTAGAACATGCATTTTGATCATGGTTCAGGCCTAGATGTGGAATGACTAAGCACTACTTGAGCAGGCTTTCAAATATAGTAATGCTTTCCAGTTTGAGCTTTAGTGCCAGTTCCTGTTTTCATTAGATTCAACAGGACATGAGCTTTACAGGAGCTCACTGATGCTCATTATAGCATGAAAACTGTTTACTTTCTCACTAAGTCTGCTACATGAAACTTAAATCCAGGGTTCTGTTTGTAGGCTGAAGCCTGCACCTGCCTTAAAATTCAGTGATTGGTTCGATTGGGTTTGCTCAGTTGTGATGCTTAACCTGTGTCTGTCCCAAAGGTGAAACACCTTACCCGTGACTGGAGAACCACAGCCTATGCACTGAAGTACTCGAACACTCTGGAGCTCAATGATGATAACAAAAAAGTGCGAAGAAATACTCCAGTTCCAGTGTTTCCAAGTGAAAATGTCCCTACCAGGATGCTACTGGTGTATGATATCCACATGATTTCTGAGCTGCAGGCCCTTAACAAAGAAGAAAATGGATGCATGCAAGAAACAATAATGGAGCATCTCCTCAAAGCCTTTGTAACTTTTGGTGTAATTTCATCAGTTCGTATTCTCAAGCCTGGCAGGGATCTCCCACCTGATATCAGGAGGGTCAGCAATCGGTACACCCAGCTGGGAACCCAGGAATGTGCGATTATTGAATTTGAAGAAGTAGAAGCTGCCGTACGTGCTCATGATTTCATGTGTGCTGAAAACAAAGAGACCGGCATGAAAGTTGTCCTAATAGGCATGAAACCACCAAAGAAAAAAGTTCCCAAAGACAAGAACCGTGATGAAGATACCAGCAAGAGCCTTAAGAAGACTCGATCCCTTAACAAGAGAGTTGAGGAACTTCAGTTTGCTGGTGATGAGTCTTCAGCAAACAGCTCTTCTGACCCAGAGAGCAATCCTACATCACCGCTGTCAGGACGCAAACGTACCACAACAAATACTACGAGTAATTTGAGCCCCGTCATCCACCCAAACAACCATTTGAGCCCTAATATGTCACCCAGATCAAGTCCTTGGAGCAGTCCATCTTCACTAAGAAAAGTAACCAAAAAATCTCCGCTGGCCGAAGACAGCAAGCTTAACCCAAGTACTAGCCCTGAAATTCCAAGGAAATATACTGATTATTCCTCAGACAGCAGCATCACGCCTTCTGGGAGCCCCTGGGTACAGAGGAGAAAGGCCCAAACTCTGACACAAGAGAAGAGTCCTGTCAGCAGTCCCATGTTGGTTCGGAAAATACAAAGTGCAGACGGTCTCCCTGTAGGGGTGCTGCGGCTGCCTAAAGGTCCTGATGGCACCAAAGGATTCCACAATGGCTGTGAAAGAAGGAAGGCTATGAAGGGTGAATAGACTATTCTTTAAAAACAGTTTCACAAATCAGCCAACTGCTAGTGACCAAGCCTGGTGAAAAATTGTCGCTTGAGTGACTCAGTTAAGTCAGTATTTAATTTTAAAAGCTTTTGTATTTATACAGAGACTTTATCACTTGTATATTTGTATATTTTCTCCTCAGAACAGATGAGGCTGGAAGGCATCTCTGGAAATTACCCAGTCCACCTCCTTTGCTGAAGCTACCAGTCACTGATAGGTCTGGACAGATTCCCCAGCCTGTCTGGGTGATGTGTTCCCGTGTTCAACAACTCACACAGTAGCAGTTTGTGCCCCTTTTCCTATTACTGCATATCACTGAGAAGTGCCTGGCTCCATCTTCTTTACCTCTTCTCATCAGATATTTAAAAACCTTGATGAGATCCTCCCCCAGAGCCCTCTCCACTCCACTCTAACCAGCGCCCGCTCTCTACGCCTCACAGGAGGGACGTGCCAGCCTTTTAATCAGCTGAATCACTTAGCTAATGCAGGGCCCTTACCTGCATCCATTCTTTTTAATGTATTACTTTGAAACACCTAAATATTCAAGCAAGCATCATTGATGTAAGTACATTATTTGCCAAGCTAGGATCCTGAGGAGCAGTGTGTACTTACGGTTTAGTGGTTGTATTATGAAAAGCTATGGAATGTTACCAGTCTCATCATAAGGAGCTGAGGTTTTGAAGACTTCCTGTGTTTGCCTCAGAAGGAACTGAGAAACCAATGCCACAGTGAGCTGTTGCTCTCACATACATCACCAAAGCAGTATTGTTCAGTAGGACCAGTGTGCATTTTCATGAGTAAAGACTCGGAGCACTGGAGACTGCTCTGTAAGTGTTCTCTCATATAATCAGATGGAAATAAAAATATTAACTCTAGATCTATTTTGTTTACTTTAAAAATAAGTTGAGCTGCACATGAATAGATAACTTAAACCTCATCTTATACCACATGAAATTCTAGTAGCAGTAACTCAAAATTTCCATTGCATTCAGGGAAAAAACGTCCTCTGCCCCATTACTGATGATTAATTCTGTGGTGATGCTTCACTCTGTGTGTTGCAGTCATTTTTATACAATATTATAAGCTAAACAGTGGTTATGTCACTGTTAACTCAGAATTTAATAAGGAGGCTCAGCAAGAAGTGCTTAAATTAAAATTAACTATAATGCTACATGAAGTCAAAGCAGGAAACTGCAGTTTTACTCACAAAAGTTAAACTGGAAAACTAGCCCAGGGATAGTAAGAGGGTTTCAAGTTGCAACTGTCAGCTTGGGAACTGTGCATGACAAAGGTCTCATCATATGGTGAGTCTTCATTCCAAAAGTCCACATCCTTTCCAGGTTCCTAAGTGTGACATTTCTGCCGTGTAAATAACTGCAGTAACACACAGTTAGACTCCTATATGCAGAAATCCCAGTTCTGCGTGTTGTTCTTCAGCCACCCATGTACATTCCTGGTTCTTTTACTGCACACAAGTGGAATCCTCCAGGTGACCTCCCGACTCCCATTACACAAACTGCAGCGCGTGCACGTTCACAGACTTTGTGAGCTCTCAGAACCAGAACACACAGGCAGCTGCTTGCAGAGGGCTGTGAACCCCGCGGCTGCCCAGGGCAGGGACAGCCAGGGGCTGCCAGAGCAGCAGGGGAGAGGCTGGCAGGCAGCACGGCTGTTCCAGGGACTCACCCCACAGAACCCTGCTTCTCCTCTGCACAGCTCAAACACACACATGCGCGCCTCGAAGTGGTGGTTTCAAAAACATGGAGCTTGAGGCTACTTTTATTGCTTTTTTTACACAACAAACAGCAATTCTAAAAAGCATTTTGAGACCACTTTGCCAAGTAGCTCAGTAACTGAAGGCATTCAAGATTCTGAAGTGCCTGCACACCACCAGTGCCCAGGGCACCAGCAGAGACCCTCACGTGCTACTCAGTCCACAGCAGCTTCACTCATACATGTACAGCCATAAAACCAGATACAATACTTAATTCCTTGGGACAAATATTTCGTTCTCCCTGAGTTTGTTTCTGTCTTCACATTCAATCAACTGCTCAAAACCTGAAAACAATACAAACCCCAAAAATACACACCACACGTTCAAAGTGCTTGGCGGAATGCTGCCAGCAGAGACGTTTTAAACACCAATAGCTCTGCCTTCATTTTGTTCCAGCTCTCAAATGTTTTATGATTATGATGACATATTTCAACGAAGTATTTTTTAAAATGTGATATCAGCTCAAAAGAAATAAGATGACAACATATTTAGCATTTTAGTCACTGGTTGAGAGCCCTTCCCAACTACAAAATAACATTTACTTCTGTCCCCAGTAACAAGGGATGCATTGCAGTTGCCTTCATTTTGCAATGGCAGTTTATGGCTGGGTTTAAAACCATGACGTCTGCAAAAAGCCGGGGACTTCAGTAAAAAAAGCTTTTTAACTCAGCTAATACACTCAAGCTGTTTAGGACAACAGTTTGATTAATCAAACAGAGCTGGCTTCAGCTTACACCATTGTTCCCTTAGCTTGGATTTTACTGCATTTGAAGCAAAAATATAGTTGATTGATTCATAGGAAAGATCCCACATCTGTGATCGAGTCAGATTAAATGTTTTTGCAACCAGCTCATATTCTTGCGATAGATCGGTTGCAAAGACGCCTTTATCATCAGTCTGGAGTTAAATGGAAAGGAAAGAAATAAAAAAGTTTAAATTAGTTCCTCTATATCAATAAGGTTTTTTTCTATACATACAAACCAGTTTTATCTTGCTGTCTCACATTGTATTCCACTGTTCTTTTATCTGTGCATAGTAATTTCATTCTTTATTTGCCCTATTTTCACTAAAAAGGAATAAATTATTCAAACAGATAAGAAAACTTCTTAAAATGATGGCACGATTATCAAGAAAATAGAATTTCTTACGAAAATTGCTAGAAAGATGGCTATCAAATGCTGCATATATTCAAGGTATGTCAGTATGTGCAGGTGTTATTTCTCTTTTCCCTTTCCCCAGATAAGCGCAAGGCTATGAAATATGTGTATATATATATATATATATATATATACACACACACACACACTTGGACAATGCTATGGATTATGGGGGTTAAACTGACAGGATAACAGTGAAACCCTGCCAATGGCAGCACAAGTACTTGGCACCTTCAATGCTTAAAGACCTTAATGAGCTATCAAGGGAACAAAGGAGCTCTCACCCAACACAAGGAACACCCAGGTAAGCACAGGTGCACATGCAAGCAGTGGACCCATGGGTTTTAAGAGAAACCTGTCAGTGTGCAAACAGCTATGAAGTTCATTGCTTGTATAGCTGATCATCTTATCCCACAGAAAAAAAGCCCGGCTTTAAAATAGAACCAAGAGAAATACTAGCAATTGCCATTTGAATTACAAGCATTTCTCAAACAGAACGTTATGATTTCCTAAAAGCAAATGATTCGCTACAAGTTCAGAAATTGTAAGTCAGCTCTGATCCATGAACAGAGAAAGACTTCTCCAACTTCACAAGTTTGGCCCTTTGCCTAAATATATGCTTAAAAATCAAAAAACTTACACAAAGCACTGCAGGATGGCCCAAGCTGTACCAGTATCCAAAATGGTGTTTGTCACAGGAAGGCACTGTCTGAGATTTTATGTTTGATGTCATACAAAATTCTAAGGGAAAAACAGAAAAAGAAATGAGGACATATATCAAAACAAGAGACATGTTAATTGACATAGATCCTGAATAAAATTAAAATCAGCTACTGTTTTTTCCTTGATTTTCTACGCTTCTTTGGTAAGTTCTTCTGAGAAAAGTTTGCTAATCAATTTCTTTGGGATATAAAATTTAGGGAACTTGCAAACTAGGTACAGAACCACCACACAGTCTTGCACGGTAATGACAAGTTATGATTCAGTTTTGCTTCCATCTGAGACATCAGCTGCTGTCTGCTGCCACAAAAGTGTTAAAAACCGCAAAAGTGTCATGAGTGTACCTTTATGGGCAAGTCTCACTGCCACGTTTGTCCAAGTCACCTCTGGTCAGAGACAAACTGGTGTCACTAGATCAGCAGTACATATCCTGTTCTGATATCCAGAGATCAAGTCATGGGAAATATTTTTTTCCTTACCAATAGGTATATGATTCTGCTGAACCAGTGACACTATCTCTTCGGAACCTGCTGCTGTGGAGTTGAGAAATGTTCCATGTCCAATTCTGTCAGGAGGCAGGCCCAAGAGAATCTTGGTCTCCTCTTCTTGGTTTGGAATCTAAAGAGGATATATGTCACATTCTGTCAAGGCAGCATAAAACAGCACATTATATAATTACAATAGACTTTCAGTTCTACTTTCACAGCATCTCTTATCTGAAAGAAAGCGTTAGTGAAATAGAAACAAGTATAAATACACCGATGACATCATATGTCCTCCTTAATTTCCTGAAAAAATAATTATCTTCAGTATTTATTGGACTTCTCAGAGCAAATTCCAGCCACCATTTGAGCAGAAGCCCAACTCTTTCTACTGATATCAGCGGAACTAACAGAGCTCACTGCTCATGAAACTGTGTGGATTTCACTACACACGATTTCTGATATAATAACAGGAAGAAAGTAGTGGATCTCTTAGAATGCTACTAATTTCAATTTCACACCTAAACCCACAATAGATATAGCACAGGAAACAATAATCTGGCTGTTCAGATTTGGAACAAAAGGTGGAAGATTCCTCCTTGTTTTCTTGTCTCTGGTCAAATGCCCCAAACCATTAATACTTTGGCCTGAGAAGTTCAAAATGCAGAGAAGGTAATTTTAGTTTCATTGAGATTTTCACAAAATGACAGTTACAGAGAAGCACCAAAATAAAAAAACCTTTTACCTCAGAAAGATGCAGTGCCAGCTTTAGACCTGCTTTTTTTGCTTCTGAGAGTGGTTCCAAAAAATCTCGACCGTGTCCTGCCTGGAAAACAGGAACACATCAGTGTTCTACAGCTTATTTGACAAAATCTCTGTCATTACCATAATTAAGAAGTCTAGCAATATCCAAACACTACATTCAAATACAGTTACATTTAATTATTCCACTTTTCTCATTATTTCAGTTTGGAATGCAGCAAGTCAAACAACCCTCAGCCATATGGTTTAGACCAATGGATCAAACACCAGTAGCTCAGATGATGTCTAAGACTTACAAGCCGATTGTCTTGATTTTGATGCCTTTTACACAGCTACCATCTAGAGCTATTTCACTTCAGCTTGACAGCTGTCTTCAAACGTTTTTGTTTTCTCAACACAAAGTAAGCATTTGGCGCAGCTAAACAAAAGTTAAACCATTGACAACTTGCCTCCACCCAGTTAATCTGACTGGGACAACTGAGGTACAGACACTTCCCACATAAACATTGCTTTTCAATGGTTCTTTTCTCAGTCACATACTCATCTAAGGATTCTTTGTTAGAGTATCTGCCCCTTACAGCAACAGGGATTAACCCAGCATCCATCCATTCCAACTAGGAACAAAAATTGGACAAAAATTTGTGAGAACAAACTATGGTTAGAACTGCTACTGTTATACAACATTATACATTTATCTTCAAGAACAGACTGAAATAAACCACAAACTTACAGTGGGATCACCACTGAGGTCAAGTCCTACTACAACCCCATCACTGGAAAGCAGGAACTCTTCAGCAAGTTTAACAGTCTGCTTAGCAACTGCTGGGCCACCTCTTCTGTTTATTGCTATTAGCAATCTGGGACAGAAATGCATGTATTAAGTTATATACAAGCTGTAAGATCAGGAGCTCGACTGATCTGATACCAACAAAAAATGGCACTTCATATCCTTCATGGCCGAGTATAAAGAGTATTTGTATAGGAAACTGTTCTAGGAATGAAGGTACCAAAGTGCAGAGGGACACAAGCAGATAAATAATTTGGCCCATGACATGCAATACCACACACGAAGGATGAAAATTCTTCAGTTTTCACAAATAAATGTAGTAAGAGCTGCTACTGAGACTATAAAAGACAGGAGAGCAAACTGTCTCCAAACAACCACTGACACCTTCTGAAACTTCTCTGCTGCTCAGGACCAGCTCTTCTTTACAGCAGACTGCTTGTACAGCTAATCAAACAAAATCTTTGCAATGAATGTAAGCTGTGAAAAAGGAGCCAATTCCATGAGAAAGACTTATTTTCGTGAAAATGTTGCAAAGAATGGACAGTCTTAGAGCTGAGAGGTTTTACCCAGTTTCCTTCTTTAGCAGTAAAAAAGAAGATAAACAGTCAGGTTTCCATATGAATTACCTGTTTCCACTCCATGTAATCTGGTTTAAAACCAATTTCCTTTCCTATACTGATGGCTTGTAAACCTCTCTGCAAACATGAGCAAGCATCAGACTACACAAAACTTTGAAATAGAGGTATTCCACGTGCTTTATTTACCTTACATCTATATCCAAGCCTTCTTCTCGACACTGCTTTATACCCTCAAGTACAGTTTCAACATACATTCTTTTGGTCATACCTGCAAATACATGCACACATTTGGAACAAACATATTTTAAATGATTTTTATTATATTGCAGACCCAGCTCTCTAGTCTCTTAAGTTTCATGTTGCACCTTTGATTTTAGACCATATAGTCTCCTAACCCATATAATTCTAATTCTATCTGTAAATATAGCTTTACCGTGAAGGATAAATTTGAACTAAACCTCCTCCTAAGCATCTGGAAAAACTAAAATGGCTGTGTGAACCAGAGAATCACAATAGGACTTCTATCATGTGTTTCTACTAAACTACACCTAAAAGAAAAAAGCAAAGTAACAAAAGTAAAATAAATCAGCTACTAAAAATATTAGCAGACTTGGATGCCATACTCAAGTGAATAATCCAATCTCATGGGTAGTAGAGTTATGACCAACATAATTTTGTCCTCAAAAGTCTAATAGGAAAGTGACATGCTTTTACATAGTTAAATCTTAGCTTTCATGTTTAAAGTATATTTTGATTGAGCCAACTAAATTTGACTTTACTTGTTATTAATCTAGTCTTTAACTAAGTTTTATACTGCAAGAAGATCACAAATTAAAAACCAGAACAGACTGTACCTGTGGAATTTTCTTCTCTTGGAGTGCTTCTCAATTCCAGATACTTGACACCATCATCAGCAAATTCTTTAATGACATCTTTAGTTACCTGATTAAGTAACAGTGTATTCAACATCATAAAAGTGATACTTATAATTAGTTATATTTTCCTTTACAACTAAAGGACCCAGTTATTTTTTGTTGTGAAACACTTGCAATGTTTTTAGGCCCAGTGTGTTTTTAGTGGTCCCCATGTCTGTGCAAATACTTTCACACAGAAGGCACCTTTCATTCCTTCAGGGATAGTGAAGAGAGTTCAAGTGTTTTACAATAATTATTCTGACCTTCAATTGAGAGGGACCATTGTTGATATTGTTACTTGGAACCCAATGCTCTTAATCCAACTTATTGTGACCGTGCATATTTCTTGCTTGTTTTAAGTAAACTTTTAATTAATTTACCAGTAAAATATCTTCAGTCCTAGTGGTAACCTGATAGATGATCTGAAACATCTGAAAACATCTAAAATAAAATTTAAAAAGTTAATTAGAAAGACACTGAATGAGTATTTAGGAAAAAAAAACCTACATTTTAAAAATACCTACCCACTAGAGTCAACTAACCAAATTGTAGCTTGAAATACAGTGAACCATCTGAACGGCAATTTCTGATTTTAGATACTAACAAAGCATTCCCAACAAAAGTTGTTATTACCACAAAGCTTTTTGAAGGAAAAGGAAAACATGAAGTTTCCAAAAAAGGAAACTATGACAGTCAATTTTCTCTGAAAAGAGCATGATGTAAGTGAAAAATTTCTATCCTTTAAAGAAGGAATTAATCAACGAGATTAATTTGTTAATTAACTGTCCTTTCAGTTTGCAAGCACCTAATAAATTATTCTGTAGATACAAATATCAAAAAAATCTATGAGATTATACTATAAAACTTAAAACCATATTTTCTGCAGTTAGTGTGTAAGGCCACACATTTCTGTTTTCAACTTAATTAAAAAACCTTTGGTAAATGTTCATCACACACATGTGCATACTCACTCCTCTAAGGTTCTTTTCTTTCCTTTGTCAATCACAGTCGTTCCATTCTGGATTTGAAGGTTTGGCTTCTGGGCCATGAGTTTCTTCATAGTAGCAGAACTGATACAGCCATTCAAATGAGCATGGAGTTCCTACAGAAATAAAAATCCTATGGATTTGTGAAAAGGATGGCTCCTGCACCTTGTTTGTACTACTGTTCCCGTCTCCTACATCAGGGTTTCACTCTGAGTTTGAAAATAACCGTTATCTGCATTTTGGCTAATAATAATTTCCTTAGGTTTTTGCAAGCTCTGGTTCAACTGAGAACTGCCCTATTTCTTTCCTCTCACTTGGTGGCTGCTGTTGGCACTGGTCTCCGTGGGAGCACAGCTGGCTCAGCAAAGAGCTCTCCTGACAGTTCTTGGGGTGGTGTGTTCCAAGGTGAGGAGAGAGCCAGCAGCCACCTCAATATTAAGAAAAGTGCAGTAAGGATTCAAGAACTCTCCCCATCTGCTGCAAATTAAATGTGTATGTCCATGGTTCAAAAACAGCAACAGGTGTCTAACCACTTCCCTTCCTTTTGTTCATACTCTGAAGTTTAAACTCACACCAGAAATGCAGCAAGACTCTGCCGTGAATGGCAACTGCAGCAACTGCACTCCTTTGCCTGAGGCCTCTTTCTGCCGGACTTCCTATTGACATCCTGACTTTGGGCTCCAAACCTACGATCCTCAGCTCCACTCCTCACTTGACATTTGCTCCTTCTTACCTTCCGGCTCCTGACTTACGGCATAGGTCTCTAGCGCCCTCCCTACTCATTCAAAATGTATCTACAAAGCATCTACCTTGTTACCTACCTCTCGTCTCCCTGTACACATCCATTCTCAATAGGAAAAGAAAAATTCAATAAATACTTCCTTTCAAGCTTTTCACTGGAAAACATGTTGAAATTGTGACTCCAAGTAAGCACCAGGAGCTGTGGCTGCTTACAGCTTCTGGTGACTGAGACAGATACACAGTGCTACAACTGTCTTATATTTTTCACAAGCTTACAATTACCTCACAGAATTCTGACAGACATTAAACGTACACCCTGAAAAGCAACTTCGTGAAAAGGAGCACTGGAATGCAAGCATGGTGTGGTCTGAAGTGGGTTTGCTGGTGCCCCTGTGCACCGCCCGTACGCGCTCCGTGCTGGAGCACGTGCCCTCGGTGGTTGGTGAGTGCGGCACACGAACCCCGAGGAATCCGCACGCACCCCTACGGAAGGCTTGCACTGATACGCCAGAAGTAAGGCACACCCTTGGGACACGGACAAAAAGCGTTATCTGAGCCAGACTTCTTGGCTAGACTGAGGGGAAATGAGACAAACACAGAAAATTAAGATCGCACTCAACTGATTTAATTGCAATTAGATTAGTCGCTAAGGTCTGTAAACAAGCCGGACAGGCAAACACCCGACCGCATGTTACGGTGGGGTAAGGTCCTCAGAAAACGCGCGTTTGGGAAGAGCTCCGAGACAGCAGCAGCGTCTGTCGCTCTGTCTGTCCGTCGGCAGCCCGAGCCCGGTGCCGCCGGAGGAGGGTCCGGGTCCGCCGCCCCCCTCCGCCCCCCGCCGCTCACCGCTTTGGGCAGCCGTCGGTAGAAGCGCAGCTCCCGCTCGCGGTCGCGGTCCCGCTCTGCCGCCATGGTGGCGCTTGTGCCGGCGGGNCAGCGCGGGTCGCGGCCGCCGCTCCGCCCGCCCCGCTCCCTCCCGGCCCGCGCCGCTGCAGCCGGACCGAGCCGAGGCCACGACAAACGCTGTCAGTACTAACACCAGGAAAGCTTCAAGGAGCAGTTTATTCAAGCGATAGGATTTCCAGCCCGACGGCACCGCAATGCTACAGCAGCGGCCGCTCCAGCTCCCGGCGAGGGGCGCGCTCGCACGGCCGGGCATTTACCGCAACTACGCAAAGTTATTGCCCTGTAACGGCACTAGTCCGCTACATTATCGCGTCACAAAGTCCTAAGTGGATAAACTCATCGATTATATTGCCAACCCTTTCTAAAAGTAATTTGGCAAGCTTGCTAGCACAAGAATAGGAACTGTAACTTTCACTGATATGCAGGTCAAACCAACCAAAGTAATTCCAGAACAATCAAAAAAATCTGTTTCAATTATTTTATATTTAGCCTTTAGCATTACTGCAGTCTAATTCTAAAACCCCCACAACTTAAAGTCCTGTCCCTAAGCAGGTGTCAGCTCTTGCTATGTCCCAAACCAAGAAGTTTATGTAATTAACATCATAAACCATGGTGATTTACATACTACCCACATAACTCAGGCAAATAAATTACCCTCCCACAAATACAAAAAAAATACTGACATATTTAGGGAAGTTAGCTTCAGCATCAAATTCAAGCATAGAAAGATGAAGTAAACAATTCAGTATTCAAGTTAGTTTGCAGCTCTTTGGGGGCCTGACAGATCATCCAAGCTCAAGCACAGTGGAGAATTTGGTTAGCTGCTCAACTTTTTTTCATAGAAAAATACCACATCCATAGAAGAAATGAAATTAATTTCAACTTACTCGGTGATCCACTCTTTTATTTGACCTTAGTTAAAGGCAAACCAAGTACAGATACTGTACATTAAAATGTATGCACATAGAACAAACAGTTGTTCTTCATTCCACCTTAAAGGCTCAAACCTCCACACTTGTTTATTCAGAGCCCTTTGCAGGCAACGATTCCTCTCTGAAACACATTGCACCCACATTTAAATATAAAGAGATCCATCTGCAGGTCCCACATAGCCGACACCTATTAGCAGCACATCGATCAGAGTCCATATTCCAAGTCCACCGAAGCTGAAGAGTTTTCCCAGACCTTCCCGCCACTGGCCCAAATAGAAACGATCGGCACCAAATCCACCAAGCGTGATGCTATAAGAATAAAAATATGATTAATTATTATTATTTTTAGAGGAACTGAGCTTGGGTATTCAAGTGTTTTTCCTCCAGCTGTGTTTGCTGAAGACAGCCAGCATTGTTGCATGTGAACCCTTCATGCATTCTATGCCCACCATTTCACGCTAGGCTATCTGAAATACTGGTTATTTGGCACACCTTAAGAAATACCAAGCAGAAAACCACAGAACCTGAAGATTTTAAAGACAACTAATCTATTTTAGCTTGACATTATCCAACAGTTCCTGCTTACCTTAGTGCCAACGCAGTAGACCACTTATAACCTCCAGTCCAGTTGCAATAGAGCATCTTAGGAAAGACACGGTTACCTAAACATTGGAAAATATTAAAACCTCAATGCAATAAACAAAGACCATATAACAAGGAAGAAAATGACAAGAAAGAAGATACTGTATTTTTCCAAAAGGACTGACGCTGAGAAACAACTGTCAACACAAAAGCTCATTTATACCCCACAGTTCTCTGTTCCAGTCTTGGTCCCATGTCAGAAAAGTCAGTGAACAAACAGAGAGAAAATTAAGCTGGTTGGATGGAACCAGCATAAATTTTTTTAATTAGCCTACAGAGACATTTGATACTGATTCTATTAGTGGTCTGAGAATCAGAACTTTAATAGGTTCAAGTAAGTTTAACTCACAGAAGCTGACAAAAATAAAAATAACTGTTTTCTCTGGTGTGACAGTATACAACAGTATAATGAGCCAATGTTTGCAGTTAGATGTTGCTATTATGCTAAAAAATGAAACGTAACAATAAAAAAACTCAGTAGATAGATCAAGGTGTAGGCTGTTAATGCAAAAGGACATAAACAATCTTTGTCTTCACCCATTACAATATATGTGATGAAATTCGTTAGAGAAATCCAGCTTTGGCCACCTTACCTAGACAGTGAATGTGATCCCGGACTGTGCAAGTTGCGTTGTACCGTTGTCGTGGGCAGGAAACTGTCATGCAGTTTGTGGAATTGGTACAGACATAATCACTTGTGGCAAGCTGCCAGCAAAACTGGCATGTCATGTTAATTGTAAAGTTCTCCTGCTCGTGGTTATTCTCATCCTGTAGAAGGACAGCACTATCACTTCAATAGTATTAAAACCAAAAATCAATGTGCAGTATCAAATTAGATTTCATGAGCAGTCATTTTGGGAAAAATAACAATTGTTCTGTTTGCTACCTCATTTAGAACACAAAAATCAACATTAGAAAACCACCAAAGAGGTATCAAAGTCAAGTTCAGCATTCCTGATTCCTCCAATCTAAGGCTGCTGCCAAAAGAGAGACTTATTCAGTCTCACCTGTAAGGTCAGTTTGTAGCTCTGACAGATATTTAGCCTCTCCACTCTCAAAATGGTTGGAGTGGTTTAACTCAAAGGCATGGCCAGGCAATGAAAAGATCCAAGGCAAGAAAGGCAAACCAGGGAAGGGCAGGCCTGCCTCTTCAACAGCCCACAGTAAGTGATCAAACTTATCACAGAACTGCAAATCTGCCTACATCAGAACCTGGAAATCAATATTCTGCTTTTTAAGACAAGATGCCACAGTTTAATTACTTAAATCTGGGGTTAAAAGTAACAGGTTACTTACAACACAATGAACATGTGGCTTGACTTTGCAGTCAAAAGTGGCCGTCTTCCCATATATACAGGAATAGTTTGTGTTACATGTCATGCAGTCTGGTGGCAATCTACTGCAAAGCCCGTTGCTGGGACAATTAGTCACATAAGGTGGAATTTCTGTACTTTCTGAAAGGTGCAATAAGTGAATTAAGAACCAGAGAAAAAAAAATACTCTAAACTATGTATATACAATTTTTTGTACATATACATACACAAACACATGTACTGACACAGTATAAAGGGCTTTCCTCACTACACATGGAGCAGCATTCCCAGCCTGTGCTGGGAGAGCCAGAGGGCTCCGTAGAGGACACCAGCCAACACTTCAGGAGTGAGCTTACGGGGATTAGTGCCGCCTCAGCAGAAGTAATCAGTTTAGGAATAGCAGCAGGGTGACACGGGTAACCTACTTTGAGCTGAGCTCTAATTAGGGCTACAGCTACCTCAGCCATTTGCTGTTTGCATGTGTACAGAATCACCTCCTAAACTGCCAGCAAGAACAGCATTTCTGTCAGTCCTGATGCACCCTCAGCGAGCTACAAAGACGTCCTGACAGTGGACAGGGAACAAGAACAAGTTCTTGCAGGATGCTGGAGTCTTTCAAGAACTTCTACCATGCTGAGGGGTATAACCCACATGAACCACAACAGCAGTTTAACCTACCATTTTCTAGTTCTTATATGGACCAGTTGTCTAATTAGATAACTTAAAGTAACTGTTATGGTCATTGAAGAATAATTCATAATGTGTTACGCTACAACGCTTCTTACCACTGTGAAATCATGTACAGGTATCTAAGACCCAATTCAAGAACTTTTGGACACAAGACTCTGAAAAGGACCCACAGACAACAAACAAAAGAAACAACGTAATACCTTACCTAATGCTTTAAAATAGGGAGCATTTGTACTTGTTGAAGTTAGGCTTTTTGCCAGTGTAGACTGTGGCTGTGAAAGTTTTGTGGTCATCAAAGATCCCGCTACAAGACAAAAACATAGAGAAAGTGAAATTTCTAGAACAAAATTCATTTTCAGAAACAGTTTGATTTCAGCACTCTGATATGAAAATGCAAGTAGAAAGTGTAATGAGATTAGAAAAAAATCTGTTTTCCTGTTCTACTAATAGTGGGATATTTATGTTAAACATTAGAAAGAGCATGAGAATGGAATTGTTCCTTTAAGACAAGGAACTACATTTATTTCCATTCAATCTTATTTTTTGATTCATGAGAATTAAAAGCACTGCTCAGAAAGCAGATTTTACAGTGTTTGCTACCGAACAATACAATTTAATGAAGCAATGCAAGTAATTCTTTGACGGACTGATGGACTAGAGGAGCCGAGCCGTCCGGCAAGCACGGCTGTGTTGGTGCAGGCGCTGCGCGCTGGCCTCTGCGGGAACCGCTGAGGGCTCGGGAGAGCCGCGATGTGCCAGCCCGTGCCGAGCCCTCACGGCAGCCACCGGGCACAGCTGCAAGAACGAGAGGCAGCTTTGTCCCACCACCCACCGTGACCGTGCCGAGGAGCCCCAGGACGTTTTGGGTCTCACACGTTCGCGACACAGGCACAAAAGGTGCTGTGTAATAGAGCAGCACGGGAGCCGGCGAGCGCGGCCTGGCCGGTGTTTTGCCCTGACACCGAGCACCTCAGCCCCAGCCCCGAAAAGCTGGCACGGTGAAACGCGGCCATGCCCGAAGCCCCCGGCTCCCACCCAGTCAGGGGAGCGGCAGCGCATCCTCACCCCACCGCGGTCACCGCCACCTCCGCAGCCGGACCC
>VZTF01009104.1:1790766-1840982 GCA_013397755.1 Cnemophilus loriae | reverse complement strand
GGCGGGGCGGGGCGGGGCCGGCCCGGCTGAGGGGCCGCGCGACACGGCAGCGCCACAGCGGCCGCACAGCGGAGCGGAGCCCGCCGCAGCCAGGAGCGCGCCGCAAAAAACAACTCGAACCCGAATGCCGCACCTGAACGCAGCACGCGTAAGCTACAGCCCGTAAAAATAAATGTATGCATAAAATACAGAAATAAAAATCACCCGCCACTGCCCCTGTTAATTCTGTCAAGTGGAACAGAAAGGTTTCCCAGCACTTGCTCCTTCAATGTTGGTTTTTCTCCTTTTCTTTTAGAAGCAAGAGATAAAAATAGATCCACAAACGAATACAAAAAACCAAACACAGACCTATTAAACATAGGTCTGTATGAGTGTGAGGCAGTAGTGAAACATAAGCTTTGTATTTGTGTTAATATTTATGCACTAAATTGTAGTTTCTGCTTCATGGCTGTGATATTTAAATCACAACTAGAGCTGTATAGCTTAGAGAACTGAGCAATACACGTAACACCATCTAAGCCTGTTAACTAAATAACAGCGTATGAAAGTGAAAAAAAAGGTAAAAATTAATCTCTCAAAAAATCCAGTTCAATTGCCTACAACAGGAAATTTAAAAATAATTTCTAAGCATAAACAAAACAGAAATATGGCCAGTTTCAAGTCCAACATATTGTTTTACAATTAAAATTGTCCTCTGCTCCTTTTCAGCGCGCAGTAAATACAGTAATAAATTACACACAGAAAGGTTTTTCAAAGGGTTTTTTTTGTTCTTTAGAAAAAAGCCAAAACAACAGCAAACAGAGGAAAAAATAAAACACTTCACACACAGTTACAGTAATTCAGCTGCATTCTTGGCAAACACCATTACAGCAACCAGTCATCACACCAACTCCACAAGTGCTTTGTTACACTGGAGTCTTTGTTGGAAGTCTCAGTGTATTTATAGTCTGTGCACACATTCTGAAACAACCAAACTATTCACCCCCCTCCCCTCAAATTTTTGTTACCATCTGGAGCTAGGAAAAAACCTAATCCAAGCTGCTCCTGAGGCACCTACCCACCGCCGAGCTCGGGCTGCCAGGTCACAGTCAGGTACCTGCTCCGTGACCGAGGGAGCTCAGCACTCCCAGCAGCACCCACTGCTCTTCCCAGCCTCCCGATCCCCACCATCGTGCAGCCCTGACTGATTTCCACAGCAAACCCACCACGTCACGGGTGTAGGACTTCCTAAAAAAGCATCCTGCGACTCAGGCAGATTGGAAATCCATGCGATTGTTAAAGGAGGTGGCAGGTGCATCTGTCCCCTCATGCTTTTCCTGAGCACCAGCAGTGCTACGTTTGCTTATTTTGGGTATCCGTTAACTGAAAATGCTCTCAGATGAGCATCACTGCTGTGGAGGAAGAAAGAAACATTTCACATAGGCAGCTAATAATTTTTTTCCTAACAGCAGCATCAGAATTCTTCTTCTGCATTTGGAATTTGTGAAGTTTTAAATTTCTTGAGTTTTTCAATAGCAGAAGATACTGAAATCTCCCCGTGAACTTTGTTGTCTCTCGTTCGCACATTGACAGCATTATTTGCTTTCTCCTTTTCTCCAACCACTGCAACACATAGCACAAAATATTAAACAGACAATCTACATTAGAAAATGAGCCTAGACAAACTTTGTCCAACATTAGAACTTACATGATATTCAGAAATGTAAGATGCTGCCATTACCTAAAATGAAGTTATACTGAGCCAGCTGTGCATTTCTAATTTTCTTGTTTAATGTGCAACTTTGATCTAGATCCACATCTGACATAAATCCTGCTTCAAAAAATTGGTTGCAAACCTAAAAAAAAACCCAAACAAACCAAAACCCTCTTAGTATTACTATATATTCTACAACATACATTTGTAAATGCTGCAATTACTGATCTCTCTCAATAATTAATTCATGTATATGCATAATTTCATTCTTGTGGATAATTATAAGGAATTCAGTGAAGTTATCTGAAGAAACCTGCACACACACAGCAGGATCCCAGCTGGAAGACAATAAAGGACAATATCTATACCAAACATGTGCTGCTATGCTGCTGCATGTCAAAAATGTGTCCTCAGTACGAGAAAGGAGGAAGAGGAAAAGGAACAAACACACCTATTCTTGCATTAAAAGGAAAGCAAGGGAGAGGGGTAAAACCAACTGTGGTTCAAAAGTGATGTAGTCAAGAATATACGGGGTGGGAAATGGAAGAAACTGGCTCTACCTACTTAAAGCTGAGAGTAATGTAATGAAGCATCAGTTATATGAGGTTTGTCATCCAGGATGCTTTTTCCTTTAATAATTACAGAAGTATGTACATAATTAAAGAACCCAAAATACTTGAAGTTACATATCCCTTACTCAGACATTTACAAATTTTGGACTGAAACTTTTATACTGAAAAATTTACCTCTCCCTCCCAAACATGTCTCCAGAATGATTAAGCATTAATTCCCTGTTCTGGGACAAGTACTTAAGGATCTACAAAATCTGCCTGCTGCCACAAGCAGGCAAGCTCTCCTCTCACCTGCTGGGCGTATTGTTCCGAGGTGGGGCCCACAGGCACAACCATGACCTGCCGTGGAGACAGCCAGAACGGCCTGGCCAGCACAGGACAAACAGGAAATAAAGGTGCATTTTACATTCCCAGTCACAGCCATAGTCATGTTTCACAATAATGATTTCTGTATAGAATTATTTACGTTAGCTAAGGATGTTGGATAGTGTGTTATCTCCTTCTTTTTAAAATAGCAAATAGATTGATTCCAGTAAAATTACATAGGGGGAAGTTGGGCCTTCTGTTCTCTTCCCAGCTGACTTCACAACTTTAAACAGAATTTTTTCTGCATAATTTTCACTTTTATCTATAACTTTACAGTGAAAGGTGGACAGTCAGCTGACTGAAAATAAGAATTAACACTTCCTTAGTACTTTAAATATATTCATGAAGACGTATTTCCAGATCTTATTCAAGATAAAATGATCAATCTTAGAAGTATGAAAAATATTTCACATATTAGGATTAATTAATGTCTGTGTACACACAAATCATTGTTTATATACTTCTGACATCCTCCTGGTACAAAAGCATGATTTTTAAGAAAAAAGGAACAAGAAAAATGCAGGACTTACACATTCAATTACAATTCCTATTTCTGCATTATTTTTTTTTCTGCAGTCTCATGAAATTGTATGGCTATCATACAACTCCGACCAGAAAATTGGACTTTTCTTGTAATCTTACCTACTAATTTTGAGAAAATTTTAGGGATATTATTTTTGCATTATAATATATGGGACAATAGGAAGGATATGCACTTTCTACATTGTTAAAGTCTTCTTAGAATTCCATTTGTGCCACATACCATTTTCCTCCATAATTTTCTGCTAGAATAGCTATCATTCTCTCCACAGATCCCAAAATAGCTCTGTGAATAATCACTGGCCTTTTCGTATCATCGCCATCCTTACTGAAAAAAAATCAAGGGTTTTTCAAAAAAATAAAGTTATCTTAGCTCACACATATGTAATCCTACTAATATTTTTTATTCTACTTTTAACAGAAAGACCAAATGTATTTAGTTATACTTAGGAAAAATCTACTGTTTTTATTAAAAATGTACTTTAAATCAGCTAGGCTTTTAAAGAAATTCTAATTTAAAATAATAATGCCTATAACTAGCAGCAGAGACACACTCTTAAATTGGAGAAGACACTTGACTGACTCAGCACCATTTCTGAGCATTTTAATATTTTATGTTCTTCCTTGCACTCTCTTTCCGTTAGGACTTGCTTTTATTTTGTTGCACAGGATCTTACCTGCCCTTACTATTCATTACTTTGCTTAAATTACAACCCTGTAATTTTAGAAACTGGCTTTTTTTTAAAAAAATCCAGGTCATAACAGTATCATCACCTATCAAAAAAGCTATGACAACTACTGTAGAATATACAGCAGGACCAAAAAATTACAAAGATTCTTATTCTATCTTCCCCACCTTCATAATGTGCAAAAATCAAACAGCACGAAATACAACCCAGAAAATGAGTATTCAAGTCAACATGGCACTAAGATGAATTTGCTCAGTGGGTAAAACTCCCTCTTCCTGGATGGAAACCAGTCAGATTTTCCCTAAAAGCTGTTTGCACTCAGTTTATGTTCAAAGTTAACTAATTTAATCTGGTTAAAATAAAGAACCATTTAGTACAAACATACTTGCTCCTTAGGGCATGTTTGAATTTGTGTGCCATGTCTTCCAAGGAGACACAATGACTAGGCTGAAAATGAAAACTGACTCAGCTGAGGGGTTTTTAGCATAACATATGATCAATTGTCTTCCAAACTGGCAGACAAGACAGTTAATGGGATTTTCCTGCATTTGCAATTAAAGTGAGCTATGATTACATTGAGAAAATATCTTCAAGTTCATGACTCGGTTCTCTGCTCACTGGGGGTGTTTGCCCTCCCCACCAGCTGACTGATTTACAAGCTAATCATTTGCTAAGTGAGCAATACAGCGCTAGTACATAATGGGAATTACGGATAATGAAAGCTATTGTTTAATTTCATTTTAAAAAGGAAGATATTCATCTTAACCACTCACCCAACATAAGTAAGATTAAACCGAATGGGTAGCTGGAAGTCAAGTTGGATGGTAGCACACTGATGGTACCTACCAATTGCATCTTTGATCTTAATATCAATCTGTGAAGCAAAGTAACACAGTTACTAAATATAGTTTGCCTGCAGTACATCTGCATTTCTGTCCATCCCAAAGTTATACTGAAATGCTGAGTCACTAACCTTAGGACCATAAAATGCTCCATCTCCTGGATTCAAATTCCATTGCTCTCCAAAGTTATTCAAGCTGTTTTGAAGTTGCTAATCATAATAACGAGAAAGTAATTAAAAAAGATATAGAAGGGCCTATCATGACTGGAAGTCAAAGCACTTGCCTTTGAAATTCAAAAGAAGTCAAAAGGCAGCACAACCCCTATTGCTCAAGCATTTGTTCATTAATGATAAATTATCTGGAAACAGTAGTTCCTTGTATAAATATTGGGATTAATCAGAAAAAAAAGATTAATAAAAATCAAACTAATTCAAGATAAGAGGCTAAGTAAGAATCTGGAAGTTCTGATTTTCTATAGAAACTTCAGATTTAATGTAATGTTTTCCTACAGGAACTTCCACTAAAAGCAATATTTAGCATCTGATTTAAGCAATTTCACTATGCAGCATGGAAGAACTCAGTTAAATATCTACCTCTGCAAATACAAATATTAAGAGGTTTTTTTTGTTTGCTTTTAAGTTAATTACCTTTTCTGCGTGATCCCAGATCTCTAAATCTCCAAGATAATTTTCGGGTCTTGTAGAAAGATGTAGTTGAAAGGTAAAGCCGAAGACAGCATACACTGACTTCAAGAAATCAAGGCAGCTCTTAATTTCTTCCTCAATCTTAAACATAAAACATATTAAAATATGTTAAAATTTACTTACATAAAAATGTAATTGAATCTACCGAATATCTCATAACCAGAATATAAGAGTCCATTAAACAAAATAAGAAAGAATTAAAAATCACTTGAAAATTACATCCAACAAACCCAAATCCAAATGGACAAAAAGAGACCTGAAGTGTTGTGGCTTCAAAGCATGGCAAGAAAAGTAGTATTTTTGTTAAGTATGAGGTGCTGGAGCCAAATTGTATCCTGAACAAAAGTACATCAATTTATACAAGTAGCTCCACTAAAATCTATGACATTACTGACAAAATAAAGTTTTTATTCAGCATTACTATAGAAAACAATGGGATCAACTGCTTTTTTCTTCACAGAGGAAGATGGAATATGCAACGAATCTTACTTTGTGGGATTTAGTTGCCCAATGCATCTTTCTAAATAAAAGGAAGCACCTAGGAAAAACCCTATCAAAAGCAGCATTATGCTACACAATGGAAGAAACAAGAGTTGAAATACTTCAGGGATTTTTTTTCTTGTTTACTGTTAGTTTGCACTGGGAGAAGGAATCATCTTGTTGGAAGCGCCTTACACGAGTCAAGCCACTCAAAGTGCCCGAGAGTTCATTTCGGTGAAGAACTCCAAAATCTGCAAGTCTAAGAGGCAATTCCCTCCAGGATCGGGGACGATGGGCAAACATCAAGCTAAAAGGAACATGGAAGAATCTTCCCTTTATCCTTCTTACAGGAGATTTAAGACAACACAGAAATAAACAAAGCTCAGTACAGACAGTAATCACATTTTGAAGTATTTACTCATTCAGGTTGTCTGCACCCTGAAAGACAGGCAAACAGAAGAAGCGCACCACTCAATGTACTGCTAAAGACCATCTGGGAAAAAACACTGCAAGAGTAAATCAAGACTGGTTCATCTGTACCTTCTTGGAACACCACATCTGGTGCCCACCTATATCCAACAGAACTGGTATTTACTAGTGGTACAGACTAGTATTAACATGCACAAACCCAGCTCAGTGCAGACTTACTGCTCAGTGCAGACTTACTGCAAAGGTCTGCTTTGGGAGACTGTCAGAGAAGCTCTCTGGACACACTGGCTTAGCAGTCTATCGTAAACATACATGATCACATGTATTAATACCCCTTTTATTTCTCCTCAGCCCCACAAAGGATAAATGACGTAAAGTAAGACGTTTTCACGTTGAGAGTACAAACCAATGTCCTGGACAATTCATGGGTTTAAGGGCAAAAGTTTCCTTCTCAATCTCAAAAGAGAACATATTTTCACTGTAGTGCTGCCAATGGCCTGAAGCTTCCCAGAGTTTACTGTTGAAGACGTTCGGAGATACAACTTCAGTAAAATCACGCCTGCGATATTCACCCTATAGAACAAATGCAGCATTTAAAAGGTGAGAGAGCTTTTGACAAGCGAAAGCTTGATTCTTTTTAACTGTGGTATTATGATGGCAATTTACAGGAAGACTAAAGGACTACTGCACATGTAAATTTTGCACAATTGGAAAAACACAGCTTCACTCTGACTTATTTTCAAGAAGGTTAGATTTCTATAATGCTTGTGAAAATCTTGTATATGTTTACATACATAGACATTTCTCTTTCTGTGAATAGCTCAGTGCTACGAATGGGCTATCATTTAAGATCAACGAATGATATTCAAGTTGTTAGGAGTTACATCAGTAACATCAGTATACTTACCCGTATGAAATCCATGAGTGTGTGATAAAGAAAGGCACCTCTAGGGAGGAAAAAGCAGCTTCCAGGACTCAAATCATGAAAGAAGAAGAGTTCTTGCTCCTAGGTTAATTAAAACCAGAATGCTCTAATAACAATTCAGAGAGAACTGCAGAATGTAACTACTTCACACACATTGAGACACTTTTGCAAAGATGGAATATTACAGCAACAAGACTATTTATGGTTTACAAGTTCTCAGCAAGACCAGTTAACTGATCTGCAGTTCTTACTCTTAGAAGTTTGTAAGAACACTGAATTCCATTTGATTCATTGACTATGGAAACACACATTTCCCCAGATTTACACCTATTATAAAGAATGACCAAACCATGTTATTTACACAATTTCCAAATAAATTCTCTTCTGTGAAAAATAGAGTGGTTTAGGTAGGATCTGCAAAGACTCTATATTAATAGGTTTAAGATTTATTTCCCTAAACCAAGGGACTAAAGCCATTAACTTCTTCCCGACATTAGTTTAACGTTCATATGCAAAGCGAGAAATTGAGTTTGTAGAAATAAAATTTTAAAATGTAAGCAACATCAAGAAGCACATAGAACTGGCTCCCTTTAAAAACTGTCAAAAAACAACAACAAAAAATCAAACCAAAACTAAAAGACAAGGGAAGAGAATGAATTCTATAACAGAAGTATAAAAGAAGTAGACAGTGGAATAGTGTACCTTTCCAATTTTCCTATGATCCCGGTTTTTGGCTTCTTCCTGGACTTTTTCCCATTCCTTCATCATTTTGTTATCAGGAAAGGATATTCCATATATTCTCTGCAGAGTTTCCATGTCAGATTTTCCTTCCCAATATGTAGAGGAACTCTGATACACAAAACCCATACTTTAAGATCATATTACATAATATCAGGGAAAGAGGGATAAACACTAACCCACTGAAACATTATTATATTTTTCCTTGGGAAAAGCATTCTATGCAGTCCTTCAGCATTTGTTTATAATACAAAGAGACTTGCAGTACCTTTTAGTCAGCATACTAATAGAGAAGACAAACAAAAGTGACAGGTCAAATCATATTTTTATTCTGCTTAGGTATCTTGTTTTAACTCACATCATGGCATATTTTATTTCATGTTATGGCTTCTAAAAAGGCAGCACTTGTTTCCATTGAAAACATAATGCAGTAGGGAAACATGAAAGGCAAAACAAACCTAACTCCCACAGTTAAATCTGAGCAGTTTTAACTCTCCACCCACTTAATCCCTGGAAGTCAGGAGTTCCAGGCACTTCAGTTAGGAAACCAGCAAAAGCCACAATGATGAATGTTGCAAAGAGCTCAGTCTAATAAGGTTACCAGAATTAGCATCTGTGAGTTACTTAAACTACACTATAAATTCAGAGGCCTCTGCAAACACTGTCTTTGGCTTTCCTGGAAGCAATGCCATTTTTTAACAGCAGCACTTGCAGATCTGCCAGGGTCCACTTTATCTCCTGTACCTGAAAGATACCATCTGACAAGGTCAAAATACTACTTTCTGACCCAATGAGTATCTTGGATGTCCATTTACTGCAGTTCAGAGCATGCACACTCCTCTGCACTCAGATGTGACAGCTGGTACAGACTAACCAGGACACTTGTGTCCTGTGAAGCGCAGCGCCGGTGGGAGATAGTGGCACAGTCCTGCCACAGGAGCTTAGGCACTGCACTTCTCTCCTCTGCACGGCAGAACTGGCTCCACAGCTAACCTGGTCACCACTACCTAGAGTATTTTTGCAGTGCTCTTCGTCAGTCTAAACGTGCATGTTACTACACTAATACTCTGATAAAAAACCATGCTGGCAACTTTCACTGAGGTATTACTGTCTTAGCCAAGAACCACGAAACCTCAGACGCAGATCAACGATCAAAGTCAGTAGTTCTACTTGTACGACGGGAGCTGGGAAAGAAACGAAGAACTATTGTACAGTAAGCAAAGAATACAATACAAAAGACCAATCCTAGCATAATTAGCTCAGGAAAAAGAAATATATAAATAAATCAACTGAAAATTTATTTCAGTTTCAATACACAGTTAATTTAAACTTGCCTTAATTATTTTAAGGGCCTTTATTTTTCCAGTGTGTCTCACATGTGGACCCCTGCAGAGATCAATCAACGGACCACATCTATATGCCAAAACAAAAAGAGTGTTCATTTCCAAGCAATCCCACATTTTTCAACACAGTCACTAATGGCACACAAGTTCGTGTTTGACACATTCAAACATGCCAGTAAATATAAATATGCAGCAAATTCAGTGCACCTTAAATGTAACTGTGCCTTCTACCTGAAGTGGAATATTCACTCAGTAAATGCTCAGCACACTTGATCCATTTTCAAGAGCATCATAACACATTTGCCAATTCATATAGTTCCATATGTGAACCTGTTCAAGTGAGCCAGGAAATTTCAAACTATGCACATCAAACAGAAAATGGTTTCGCCATTTTCCAACCAACTAACAAGTAACTGAATGAGCAGGTTCCTCACCCCACACTGAGATAGAGTTAGCTTTATCCATTATGCACCAAGCCTGTGTCAGAGGTGGTAACTTATTTTAATCAGTCTACTGAAACCAGAGGGAATGAATAAAAACTGAATTTGACATTTATCCACAAATTGAGACCTAATCTGTCCCAGCAGAGAAAGAAAATATCTCACTTTACATATGTAGCAATATTAATTGCAAACTTAAGTCCCAATCACACAAGAATTCAGAACTCAGAATAAAAAAACCCCAACATATCATTCTCTCAAACTAAATTAATTAGCTATAAAAATACTTTCTAATACCTTTCAAGTATATTTCTTTACCTGTATACTGTGGTAGTTGGTGTCTTCACTTTCTCATTAAGGATACGACACTTAAACTCGTTATACTGCGTGTGGAAACACGAAAAGCCAGAAAAGTTAATAAAATGGATAATAAAGTTCTCTTTTTAAATTACATATTAATAATACAAGTGCACCAGTAAAAGACACTCCTAACTAAAAAAAAAAATCACATATTTCTCAAAAGAGTTGCAAAAGCAGAGCAGAAAGAGACAGAAACATCTTAGCTGCCCAAGGGCGTGTTGAGGATTGTGATTATCACCTGAACACCCCAAAGCACCTGTGAAAGGCAAGCACACAGTACAGTGAGGCTGGCGATATTCACTGAATAAAACAGGACTAGAGCTGAAGTCTTCTTTGACCTGTCTCCACAAGCAACCCAGAAGAATTGTATGCCTTTTGTTTACTTATTTGTCATTTCCTTGAGCTTGAGGTGTGCTTTTGTGGAATACAAAATGGTTTTTATGAGTGCTTGAAAACATCTTGAACACTTGAGAGGCATATGGAGAAGGGGAAAAGGATGGTATTGCTTTTTGTTGTTTTACTAGACAGGTACTATTCTGACGAGTCAGTCACATGCAATATTTCATAAAAGTTACATTTTAAAAGACCATTGTACCAGATCCACAGCTACTCTAAATATTTACCTTAAACATGTCTAACAGGATCTCCTTCTTGACTTCCAGCCTTTCAAAAGCCTGTTTCTCTTTTATGATATTTTTACAATGGTTCTCTAGTAGTGGGAATTCAGTACTAGAAACACTTCTAAATAAAAAGACACAGGCAAAAGAAATGTAAATTAATTATCTTGATACTCCCACTTTTTCAAGTGATCACTTTCTAATGCTCTAATTTGAAAAACACGGAATGTCGTGTTGTGATTTGTCACAGTATTTTTTTTCCTTAATTACTTCCAATCAGCTGTATTTTCAGACACTAAACTCAGAAACACAGACAGTACCACCCTGAACAAACCCACTGCAATCATTCCCAGCACAGTCTTCGACATGATTAAATGTCTGGAAGACCTATAGCTCAAAATATACACATGATTTAAGAAAAAAAACAAACCAAAGGGAAAAAGGCTCAACCCAGCCACAAGAGCCAGTTTATCAGCTCATGCAGATTCAGTATTCTCCCTGCCTACAGAAAGATAAACAAGGGAAAAACAGAATTGTAAAGCTGTGCACAAGGATTAGAAAAGTAGTAAACACCTAGACAAGTTACATGCATTTGTGCCCTTTCTACAAGCGACTATGGCCCCCGGAAACCAAACCTGCACGACTCTTCAAGGAAACCATTCCCTTTGCCTCACAGGAACTTCACAAAGTTCAACCCAAATGCTCTGGATTTTTTCCACAGAACACTGAACAGCTTCAACTCTTACAGAGCAGGTGTCTGAACACTGCTTCTGAATTTAAATATATACACACACTCAACTGAACTGTATACATAGAAGACTATGTTTCAAATCATAGTAGAGACACAATTATACTTTTAACATGCAGAAACAGACAAAATAATTCTAGCACCGAGCTTTAATATGGAGTATTAAAGTTCTAAGACACTGTAATTTTACCTGTCTTCAATATACATGTCATAATAAAATCCATTCTCAATTGGTGGTCCATAGCATAAGCAGCCCCCAAAATATCCTTCCATGGCCTCTCCAAGAATGTGAGCACTTGAATGCCAATAAACCTGTAAATGAAGTCAGGTGAGGAAACCATAAGGTCAGTGGCATTGCGTAACTAAAAAGAAGATAAAACAAACTAGAGATATATCTGCAGATGGGACACAGACTGGGACCAATGTCGTTCAAATTTTGAGAGAAATAAAACAACTTTATCTCTTCATTTTGAAGTACTCTCAATGATCAATGTAATGGCAGATGTAGAACTAAAGGCCCACCATACTTCAGTCTGAAAGAGGATGACTACACCTCTGCACAATTCCTTCTACTTAGTACCTACTGTACTTGCTCATTTATAAGTTAATTTCAGTCAAAGTCTATGCACCACTAATCACATCTAAAGCAATGTAGCCAATTAAGTCACCATTGTTCACATTCAGTACATTTATTAATGGGTCTGTAAACTACACTGCCTGAAATGTCAGAAGAGGGAAGCCAACAACACAGTAGATCAATACCAGTCTGACGTTCTGAGTTCTTATTAATTCAGACTATTTCAGAGCTACTGCTACAAGATAAAGCCTTTACAGGCTCCTGAAGTGTCTCCAACAAGCTTAATCACACGAATAATTCTTTGACAAAACTGAAGTCCAATCCTAGCGTATTAAGATAACATAAGCTTCAGACTGAACACCATTAAAGAAAAATCTCGGTCATGTTGCTAAGTAGACACATAGTTTAATTGACTAAGATATGCCCACTTAAGGATCTAATAAACAGTGCCAGTACAAGGAGGTGTAAATTTTATTTATGACTCAAGTTTAATATTGGACCGTTTCTAGAAAATGGTAAGACTGCCTCACTTTGCTTTCACTGTCTGATCTTCAAATGCACCGAGACAAACCATAGACTGTTAAAAGTTAACATACAAATCAAGACCTTCTGTATGAAGTCCTTTGAGAAATAATTTGTTTATGTAAAAGAGAAAGATCAAAAGAACACAAAGATTTTACTCACTCAGACTACAGGCACTTAGTATCTAATCTTTGTTGAATCACAGGAAATTCATTACTTGAATAGTTTTGTGGGGTTTTTTAAATTCAAGATTTTCAAAGCTTAATGCTGCAATCATTTTTATGTCATTATTTTCTTTAATCAAGTAGAAACCAGAAGGTGTTTACTCACAGCTTTGGCTTCTTCATTATCAAAGGTGAGCAGCTCTAGAGTACAATCCCCCTCCAGCGGACGGTCCAGGTCCCAGAGTTCACCGTTCACTTTGGCTATGACTGCATTTGAAGCCAACACTTGACTAAAGAAATAGAAAAGATGACAAGAAACAAGAATATTTAGGTTTAGATTTGTAAAAGACTTTAGATTTCTAAACCCCATGAGACCACACCCACATTTTGTAGCACCTGAAGACCTTAAACTTTTGTTTCTGTGGTCTTAAACACTTGCCTACTTTTAAGGTTAGAACCTTAAGGTCTTGAGAGGTCTCGTTCAACAGTGTTCAGTGCTGGGGTTCTGGAGGAAAGGCTGCTCCTTAAAACAGGTTCTACTGCATCTGCTAACTCACAAAACTTCTGATGTCTCTTAATTCCTAGCAGTCTCTCAGATTTAATTGGGAGCAAGCACTATGATCCCAGACAGATCCCCAAGCATCACTCAGAACGGTAAGCTGTTTCTACTACCTGAAGCTGAAGTTCCAACGCTTTCCAAGCAAACCAATTTAAGGGAGCCACCACCCACTGACCGTGACATACATTTTATGCAACAAGGTTAAGAGACAAATGACAGTAACAGTTTTATCACTACAAAGTACAACTCCTTGAATGTGCAGGTTACCTAATTCCTACAGCTAATTGATATGGTGTGGTTTTCCAAGATTCCCCTTCAACCGTCTCTCCATCTGTCAGAGCAATTTTGATAGATTTGCTCTGGTTGGCTGCTCTGTAAGCTAGCAAAGCATCATGTTCTTTTTTCAGTGCTTCATAAAGCTTCAGTCTGTCTTCTATGAAGCTTGGCACACACTGGAGCTGTAACACATAAATTAGATCACACGCACACATATTTGTGAGACAAAGAGAATTCACAGTGTTAGTGCATCCCCAGAGGTTCCAACTTGTCCAGATTTCACTGTACTAGAATTTACACTAAAATTCAGTAAAGCATTTATAAATAATTATATACAGGATAGTCCTATCCAACTTACTGACTATTTCGTAGTGATTTTCCAGTTTTCCATGTACTTTCATCAATCTGGGCCTAAAAGGGTTTGTGAGCTGGACCTCAGAAAGCCGCCTGTATTCTTGATCCAAAATTTGCATTTGGCAGATGTCCTGGAGAAATGTGGATCACTCCAACAAGCCCTCACTTCTGCCACTACATTCAAAGCATCAGATTCAAACCAGACGGTTCACGTGAAGGTTCCTGTATTTTAGCTTAAGGTGAGTTATTAAGCTCTATTGTACTACAGCAGTGTTGCCAACATCCTTTCAGCCATCATGAATGCTGTTTAACTGCTCATGAATCATCACTCTCCTCAGGTACCACAGAATCATGACCTTTATTTTCCAATAACCCAAATCCTTTTGTTACATAAAAAGTAGAGATCTAAGAATGTATCAGTAGCCCTATTAATGCAAGATGAAGCTCTTGAACAATGTGGGTTTTTTTCTCTGTGCTATAGCAAGCCTTCTTCCCAAAAGCTGAGATTTCAAAATACAGCAAAGTCTTCCAGATGTGAGCGCCTTTTCTGAACCTGGCCAAAACCCACTCCTACTATTATACGGTATTAAAGAACCACTTACATCATTGTGGTGTTGGTTCACAGCTTCATTTTCTTTTTTCTTTTCCTCTTTAATTTGATTCACTGCATCAGTTGGACTTGCACTGGAGACTTTCTGAAAACAGTGATAATACAAAGTATACCCCTACTATACCATTAAGATTTTTTCCAGCAATCATCAAAACAAACCAAACCGGTATAACGTTGGGCTAAAAAGGCAGTTACAGGGAATAAGGTATGTCCTTAGTACAACGACTTCTCATGGCACATCTAAACTGCATCCTTTTGATGTTCTGCAGACACAGCAATGCTGCTCACCAAGCAAAGTCCTCTCAATACAATTTCCCAAATTTTACTACTACAACTATCACGAGCAAAATCGCTCCAACGAGGCCGCAGGAGATCAAACCGGACTAACGACCAGTCACAGCAACTTTCAGCCGTGTGATAACCCGAACAGGTTGCCCAGAGAAGCTGTGGCTGCCCCATCCCTGGCAGTGTTCAAGGCCAGGCTGGATGGGGCTCTGATGAATCTGGTCTAGTGGAAGGTGTCCCTGCCCACGGCAAGGGGGTTGGAACGAGATGATCTTTAGGGTCCTTCCCAACCCCAACCATTCTATGAACCCGCCGCCTCGGTGTAAAGGCAGAGACCACTGCCCAGTGCTGCGAGCAGACACCGCGACGGGCTTCGGCTCCCGTGGGCTGCGCACAGGCGGCTATGCCTCGCGAGCGTCCCCGTCCCGTCCCGTCCCTTCCCGCCCGCGGAGGCCCGGCCCGTCCTGAGTCATCGTCCCGCCCCCGCTCCGAGCGGCCCCGGCGCTACCTCTCCGCCGGCCGGGGGCTGCGCCGGCGCCGCCCGGCCCAGCTCGGCCGCCAGGCTGCGACGCAGGTGCAGCAGGCGGTAGCGCAGCTTCTCGTTCTCGGCCCGCAGCCGCTGCAGCTCGGGGCTGGCGCTGCCGGGGCAGTGCGGCTCCTGCGGCTCCTTCAGCCGGCCGANCGGACCCCGCCCGGGCGCGGCGCGGCTCCGGGGCCGTGCGGGGCGTTCCTGCTGCCATCGCTCCTTTCTCTAATCGGGCAAAATGCTCTTTGGAGCTCTCGCTGCTGTGCTGGTGATTAATCAACGTACCCGAGGCCGGTGAGCAACTGGGAAGTGTCGATAGCCACAGAACCAGTTAGGTTGGAAAACACCTCCCAGATCATCGAGTCCAACCCATGACCGAAGACCACCGTGTCAGCTGGACCATGGCACCACGTGCCACATCCAGTCTTTCCTTGAACGCTTAATGAAACAATGTCAATGTTAAAACGTGTTGGTCAGATTGCATCCTTATTTGGCTTCAATGTCAAGTAAACACTGCCAGAGCTTGTTTGTAGTGGATGCTTCCTGGCCGACACCATTTCTTATGAAATTAGGCTGATTGAAACTACTCAGCATCTTAGCACAAATTGCAGAACTTAGTGCGAAGGTAAATAATTTGAAGAGGTTTGATTTGCCAGGTGTTAGGACTCAGAGCTTGGGAGGATTGCACAACTCCTATTGCACGGCCCAACAGTCTGCACTGCATCATTTACAGGTCATTGTAGTTAAATACCTCAGTTCCTTGACCCTGGCAAAAGAATAGTTCTCCATCACAAATCTTTTATACCCACCGAGTATTTCCATGTGTCCTTTTGTCTCAAATATTTCTTTGGCATCTTCAGTTTATCTAGTTTCCTCCCTTGACTGTACTTCACACCCACTTCTCTGTGTTCAGTTTCTCAACACACACTTTCAAATTTTTGCCTGTAACCTATACTCAGACTTTAAAAGGTGTGGATTTTTATTACCAAATTGGAAATTACCAAATCAGAATTTTAGCATTTTATTCTTCTATTTACACAATGAGAAATAACTATATGGTATGTGAGAAGGCAGAGAGACAAATTTTGTAATTGTCTGCAATTGATACATTTCCTATGATGTCACCCATTCTTCTTTGTGATTTTAAGATTTTATAAGAACACATTTGAGATCATAAGATTTTTTTTTTTACCAACAAAAATAATGGGGACATTTCTGTCTCAAAACATTGTACTCCTTTAAAAGAAAAAAGGTAAATTATTCAGTGCATCAAGTCCAAAGACACTCCTATAGTGTATATCCACAAATTTTAAGTTAATATACCTGAGCAAACTTATACCTATGCACTTTTTGCATTTGCACCAATTCTTCCTTTCTTTTCTGAAGAGATTACTTGACAACACCTATGTCTATCCCTCACTATAGCAAGGTCTTGTATCTTTGAGGTTGGATTGGCATGTGTGAAAGTAAAACATAATCTATAGCTTCCTTTAGAAATCCATTTCATTATTAATTTGATAGGTTACCTGCTGTTTTAATTTCTAAATTCACTACTGTGCAGAATTAATTACTCTGCTTAGGATACTGATGACAAGCAGTGATATCAGCACAATAAAAAAAACACAGATTTGTTTTTAAATTAAACTCTGAGAAATGTATTCAGGTTACATCCTCTGTATCTCATCTTTGGGTAGTGCCTTATGAACCCAAAACATGTAACTTTGGGCTTGCTCTAGCATTAATCATGTAATGGAAAAACTTCCCCTCCAAAGTTGTAGAGGCTGAGAAGGCTGATGCAGAGGATGCTGTCTAACAAATGTGGAGTACCAGGCTCTATCAGGATCTTTCACCTGCTGAGATAATATGGTATTAAAATTAGTAGAATTTCTGAGACAGAGACAATTTGGAGAGCGAAAAAATTGTACTACCTCAATGGATGTTCAAAAACTAGAGGGAACTTTGAGAATTAAAGAGCCCTTACTTTCAAAGGCTACCTAGAAGATGTGCCAGATAGGTTGCCTACCTTCTCTGCCCTCTGCAGATGACCCTGGTTTGGCTGTGCTCCCTGGCTCGTGGTTAGGATGGCTCATGGCTGGGATAGCAGCTGCTTTGTACCATCTCTCTTTACCGCAGAGCGTCCGCTCCAGTGTGCGATGTCGTGCAGAGCACAGGCAGCTCTACCTGAGATGATCACAGAAGCGTGAGAGTCTCACTGCTATGGCCAACAAGCCATAACATTGTAACCTGGGACCATTAATATTGCTTCAAATAACACATAATCCCATGGTCCTTGCTCCAGATGATGTGTCACACAGAGGCTTGTTGTATCTGCAAGCAACCACAAGGTGACAGGCAATGCTGCCAAACAATTCTGTGAAGCCTCGCTGGCTAATTGGATGCTGATACACACAATAAAATTCCTGAATTATGATATGGCCAGAGGGCAACTTTAATGTTGACTGATAAATACTTGAAATTTTGGAAACAGAAGAAGCCTGACAGGAGGATACAGTGTTTGTAATTTAAGATCACAAGACCAGAAAATATTCTAAAACTTGTTGGACTAAAAGCTTGGCTAAATATTTTTGTTTGCTCCACAACAGATAAATTACCCTTCAGAAAAGTGCAGGTAAGGCCACACGAGCAAGGCCATGGATGCATTATCAGTTGGAAGCAATAGAAATAAAAAAAATAGAAGCAGGAGGAGGAGGAGGAGGAGGAGGCAGGACATATTCATAGCTTTTCTATACAGGGAATTTATGTTGACAGAAAGTATGAAAACAAGACCGAGAAGTCCACTTACTAAGGAGCATTTGCATAAGGGAGGTTATGTAATGTGTGATCCTCAATGAATGATTATCAGTGGCAGAACACCTCCACTGGGATTGCAGTAATCCCCACTGTTAAACCAGGAGATGGACGCTACATGGTTTATTTTGCTTGGAAATCACATAAAAATCTAAACATGAAGAAAAGTTGTTATTCTTAATAGTTATGTATTTACCTTCACAAAAAAGGTCTTATTCTGTAACCTTTTTTTTTTAATCTTTTGCATATAGGTTTACAAAATATTTATAGAAACATGCTTTCTAAATGTGTAATTCCTTTGCATATTAAAGCTAATATTTTATGGAAGAACGAGAAGTGGAGGGCATTTATACTGTGGTTTGGGTATGGCCTCTGAGAAACATAAAATCAAAGTGTACAAAGGTTGCTTTATTTTATGTCTTGCACCAGCTTGTGCAGATTATTTCAGTTTGATCAGCTGTCTTCAAGAATGAATTATTTTTTGCAAAGGGATATCTTTGAAGATCAGTTACAGAATTTAAAAGTAACAGTAACTAAGCAATTCTCAGTCTCATCATTACGGTTCAGAAGCTGTTAACAGTTGTAAAGGGCTAATTAGTGTAATGTAATCCTCTTAGGAGGCTGCAGGCATTGAGCTAGATTTCTTTATAATTTGTATGTAGGCTTTCTTTATTCCATTGGAATTACAATAATTACAGACAGCAGTATGTATTTGCATTCTAGCCATCCACATTATGTTTATTTTGCATACTGAACACTGCACAATAAATGCAGAAGTAGAATTTTCTATTTTCTATTTAAATATCAAAATGTTTGGAAGAACAGCCAAATCTTGGTTTTATAACTGTGCAAAATCTACCAGAAGAGAAAATGAAAACAGGAATAAGTGGCTTTCTGAAATCCCATGCAATCAGAGAGAGAAAATACTGGAAGAGCTGGATGTGAACAAAGTGCTGTCATATTTGGTTTACAAGAGAGTCTTTTCCTTGGAGGAATACAAAGACATTTGGTCCCAGGAGAGCTACAAGAAGAGAACTGAATATTTTCTAGATAAACTCTCTTTAAAAGGCCCAGGTGCTTTCTCTGCCTTTTGTTCCATTTTGGAGGAGGTCTCTCCTAACTTGCTGACATGCTTTCTCCTTGGCTATGAAGGTAAGGTCACTGTCTGCTCTGAAATGCTTAAGTGTATATTGGTAATGTCTTGCAATCCTTTGACACTAATAGTTATTTGCTATAATTAGTGTTTACTTTCTCTCTTGCACTAAACCAGAGATAGTATTTGCTGCCTTTATCGTTCTTTGTCATAAAAGAGAAAATAATCAGGAGAAAAATATATTAAATATATTTTATTGTTATACTTAGAATATTTAAACTGAAAAAATGCTGAATACTCAAATTGCTGCTACTAATAAATAAAAGTCAGGATAGGGTAAAGGATTTCTAAGTATTACTGATAAAGCTTGGATAAGAAATGTAACACTGATCATTTACATCCCTTCTCGTTTCTGAAATATTTAAAAATAGATTGAGAAGTTCTGTAGGCATAATGCCCGACTAAGTGATCCCTTTCACATTTTTCTTGTAAGTCGCATTATCTATTGTATCTGTCGGTAAACAACTGTGTGAAAAAGGATTGTCTTACTAAATATCAGCAATCCAACTGAAGTTAATCAAAACGCTATTTGGACAGCAGGCACTATCCGTACTTATTTGCGGAACAATGCTTTGCTAGATATTAGCAAAGATAATGCAAAAAACGTGTAGAGTGTTTACAATTATATCTTACTGACCTATTTTTATTTTTTGTGTCTGTTATATTCTAAATTTCAGTCTATCAAGTCAGCTAGAGTTTTTCTCAGCAATGACTGCAGGGTTGT
Source organism: Cnemophilus loriae (assembly GCA_013397755.1). Lineage (NCBI taxonomy): Eukaryota > Metazoa > Chordata > Aves > Passeriformes > Corvidae > Cnemophilus > Cnemophilus loriae. The sequence goes on along the minus strand of VZTF01009104.1, from coordinate 1,820,938 downwards.
GCTTAAAGGTTATATAGAGAATGTCCTTTCAGAATTTAAATAAAATAGTCACATCTTTCACTGATCCATTCAGTACCAGGTTTAAACACCTTAAAATGACAACTATTTATCAATAAAAGAAGTAAGTCTCAGTCCTATAAAAATATTAATAAACTAAATATGAAAAATTGAAATCTAAAACCGTTTTGACCTTTAAAATAACTAGATTGTGTCCTCTCTTGACAACCTGATTACTTTTAAAATTGACAGTTGGAGTTCTAATTACATGAGAAGGCAACAGACATTTTACCCTAATTTAATTAAGAAAAGATGCCCATTTAATGTAACTTTTCAAGATCAATTTACAGTAAGGTTTTATGGCAGTAACAAGGAAATCAAAGGAGGTTCACAAATGTTGTTGGTGAATTTAATACATGTACAATGTACTGCACAGACAACTATGTTATACAAAGGCTACCTAGAGCCTCTTTACGCTATCATTTTTTTAAAGAAGCATATAAATATAAATACAATGGATTATAAATATATTAAAAAGCCAGATCTTTTGGGATATACTCTTTGGAATGAAGTTTGGGCTTCCTCTGAATTAACTGAAGAGCCAGCGCAGGGAGATTTTTATTCTATGCCACCTAAACGGATCGTGCAGAGGCCTGTCACGGAACAGATTTCAATCTTCCAGTGGGTACAAGGTTTGGGGGTAGTACTGCTCTAAAGGGGGATGGCCTCAGCAGCTGGGTGCAAGTCAAGGGCTCTGTCTCCCTGCCAACATCACAGGAGACACAGAGAAAAAGGAGAAAGCCAATGCCGCACATTTCCAGAAGAGTAAAGGATACTGTTGGAACAGCGTCCCCAATCCATTCTGTCTGTCTGTGCCTTGTGCAGGCAGAAAAATGCCTCAGGCTGCCTTAGCTCAGCCACTATTACACTCTTCCCTCCTTCCCCTCCCCCAGTAGCGCTTATCAAATGTGCAAAGCTAGTTTTAGAATCTGTTTTTGCTAGTGAAAATTGTGGATAGCAGGCAAAGAAAAACACATGTTATATATTCACATTAATTCATGCAAATAATCTGTTTAAATTCATGCACGCATATGTTGCAGATTCAATTAAAATACATTATGTGTTATGGCATTGTGGATTTTTATAGATTGATTTTGATAACCCATGTTACAAAGTGCACAGAAAGATATGGAAAAGAACATTGTTCATTATTTCCATTAAAATAATTTTCTTCTCCACCCTCTAAAAGCTGACTGATAGGGGCAAAGGAATCAAAAGGAAGGAATGCAGTCTAGATGCATGACGAGAAGCTGCTATGCTTGTGGTGTGTGGCATGGACACCCAGCTACCAGAGCAGCTGTGTGCCATCCAGCCCACTGTACTTGTTAAAGACACCCTTTATGGCCGGCTGACTGAGCACACAGAATAGAATCAATCCCTGTTATTGATCAGCTGCATGTACAGTGCGGGCCAATTTCTGTTCTCTGGACCTGCCCCTGTTGGCAGATATGGTTATTTTAATGTGTTTCCATTGTCTGCATGCCCTACAGAAAGAACCATTTGACAGGTGCTGGAAATGTGGCATGATTCCAAGAGGTCACTCAGGCTCTGGACTATGTAGCTCACTGCAAAAGCTGTGAACTGTGCTAGTGAAATGTGGCCACTGAAGGATGTACTGTTGCTTGAACATAATTGTTTCAACACCACTTTGGACTCTTTCACCTCATTATTTCAAAGAATTACACTCACAGTAACTTAAGGGGTGTTACAGCACCACTGATGCCTCAAGACGAGTGGCTTGATTACTCTGCTTCCAATTCTCGTCATAGTATAAAACAAAGCCCCTAGTGATTTCATGGGGAGAAACAGTTGGTTACTACTTGTCCAGATGATACAATGGAAAGACAGTTCTTCATTGGCCAGACATAATTTTATATGGAGTAAGAATTTTAGGTTATTTCCAAATTTCTATAAATTGTCTGACCTGTACATCTCATGTCTATTGGAAATATGAATAGGGAAACAACTTCATGTATAAAAGGTCAAAAGAGATTGTGCTTACCTAAACGAGCCACTAATCATAATGTAACATCACTGACAGACTTACATCAAACTGTATTCTGAATTATGCATCAGCTATGAGAGAAATTTCTTTATTGTTATCCAGACCGTATGCATTTCCCAGCGTTATCAGAGCAAACAAAACTGAGAGCTGTAGCAGAGATGGAGCTTCATGAAACCTGTCAGATGAGCGACCAAGAAGGAAGCCTTTCTGCTGAGGAGCAACTGAACCAATCGTTCAACAAATACAGGTTAAAATTATCACTGCCATGATGTCTTTAATAATTACAACATTTCCCATGACTTAGTTTCTATATAAGTGAAGTACCACCGAAGCTTTCAAGGCTTTAATTGCATTTGATTTTATCTGGCATTTGTAAAGTACAACTCTACTTCGTATAAAGAAAATCTTTGGATGTTGATTTTTTGATGCTGATGAATGCTGGGAATCAACCCTGGTCTTTGCTACAGTTATTCAGTAGTGATGTAGTGAACTGATGACACTGCTAGTTTTCAGTGTTCAAGGACTAAGTGCCTATGTAGAAGTACATTTTACTTATACATTTTCCTGGAGTGTGGCAGACAGTCTAAGTTAATATCACAGTTTCTGTTATTTTTATTTACTTTCAGAGGAATAGAAACTGAGGAAGATCTATATAAGAATAGCATGTAACCTGATACATGCTGGGATACTGAGATTTAAGTCCCTGTTTCAGAGATTCAAACTTAAAAAGAGGAGAAATAAAACCTTGGAAAATCCTAAAATGCTTTATTTTAAGTAGTTAGTATTCAGTTCTGGCATTTGGAGTTGTGTGTTTAGAGTCATGCTTTGCCTAATTCAATAAGGAATCTAGCTGGGAATGGACTACAGCTCACAACAGCTCATTAGCTGTTAAGAAATACTGTAGGTAATTTACACATGTTCAACTAAGAAACATTCTGAGAAAAGTCTTGAAAAGTAGTTAAAAGCTGTCCTGTTTCGATGTGTCAGTAGCATATAAAGAGTAAATTATGAAGGCTTTAATACCTTTGCATGCCTAGGTTAGTTTTGTTAAGGTTCAGCTAGTGACTGGATTACACTAGTTTTTAGAAATGTAGTAAAAATTAATGACTGTGAAATGGTTGTGAAAAAATTGCAGTTGTATGAGGTTAAGTTCATGCTTAGTAGGAGTGAAACATGAAATGGTCATAGACTATGAAGACACTTGATACAATACTGAATATGTGCCATTTGGATTTTAAAAGATTCATTTTGTAGCACTGGTCCTCTAACTACACAAAGCAATTCACTTAGAAAACCAAACCAATTAAGAAGTGCCTGCAGCTAAAGAATCACATTAGGGAAGTAATAGACAAATAGGAAAGCTTTCCTGAAGTCAGCTTATGCTGGAAATACCTGATAACTCAAAAAACCCCAACCAGATACAAAGAGGTCAGTGTTAGTACTTGCAGAGCCAGGTAGTGTCACTGCATGATTGTTATGTACATTCTACCTTACAAGAAGTATATGGCCCATCAGTTCTGCATTCACCCTGGAAAAATAAAAAAAACAATGCTGGGGCTATGCTCCCTCTGTGGTGTATCCGTGTTAGGTGTGGAAGTTGATCTAGCCCCAGAACCCACACAGCAAGCAAGGAATAGTCCCCTGTAAGGGAAACAGAGAACTCAATGAAAAGACAAACTGGTGTGCAATAGCACACAATTTACTTCAACACCACTTCCTGGGAAAAAAACATACCTGGATACCAGGTTAAAAAGGCACCAGTCCTTCCACGCCTTCTGTTCTATGCTGACACTCATCTTCTCCATCCAAGGGAAAAATTCGTTGTGTAACTGTTCTATGTCAGTTTTTTCTTAAGTGCCACACCTGTGTCAAACACCATCAACATAGGATTTGTGGAGATGAGAGTCTCAAGTGCTTGTAACAGTTGGTGAAAAAGACAACCTCACTTTTGAGGACAACAAGAAAACCTGCAGCAAAGCAAATATCCTGCATATGCTGTGCAGAAACTCACACATTACAAACCACAGTTGCAGGGTCCCTATTAACAAGGCAACCTGTCAGAGACAGAAAGTACCGCCCATAAACAAAATGGTGCATCACTACAGGGGGCATAAAGACAACTAGAAACATGTAGCAGTAGTTAGAAAAGATGACATGAGTAATAAACAGAAAATGGAAAATAGCTTCACTGCCTTTTCCTCAATATTCGTAAATATTCTCAATCCTTTGCATTTTTTTCCCAATGATAAAAAAATGTCAGACACAGACACTCTAGGAACAAGAAATTCCTGTCTCTGAAGTAAACAGCAAAGTTCCGGATGATGTTAATGAGAGCATCATGGTGAGCTAGAGTACTTTGATAACACAGATAATAATAGAGGTTCCATAATTACATAGCAATTGCAAAGCTATGTTTTTATATCTATGTTTAGACAAGTGTCAAAATCTTATCACTGCAGAGTTGATGGTCTGGGAAGAGCAAAATCCCCTCAGTTCTAAACAACAGGACAACTTTTTTAGTTAAGAATCAACCAATTACAGCCATTACATTGTCAGCCTGTAAAGCAACTTGGGCAAAAAGAAAATAAAACTAAAGATGCAAAAGGTGTGCAAAATTTTTCATTTAAAGGTGAGACTCCTAATAAAGACACCCTACTATACATTCAGAATTTCCTCTCTTGAGACAGCTCCACAATTTCTGATTAGTATCATTAAAATGTGGTCTATAACACAAGTGAAATTGAGTAAGTTTGAGGTTTCCTATAGGGATTTGTTCTACAGTTTCTCAGGGCAAGAAGGTTAACTGCAAATACTCTCACAAAAATAATAGACAGAAGGACCATATTGCATGACTTCTGCAAGTCAGTGCTAAGGATATGTTCTTGGTCTGGTTTTGGGCCAGAAAATATTGTCCCTTGTTCTGTTTATTGTGCTCTCTGTACCTTCTTTGCCAGATTATCCTCCCCAAAACAGGACAATCTCTATTAGACCAGTGGATGGAATTATAGATTGGGTCAGTAATTGCCTGAATATGACCTCAAATTAGTACTGCTTTCAACACATTTTTGGTGTGGGTTGTTGTTGTTATTGTCTTCTGGGGGTTTCGGTCGGTTTGTTGTTATTTTTTTTTCTTCTATTTACTTTATCTCTCAAGCATCACTGGACGTTTGGTGGTGGTCCTATGAAAATCAGGCAGATAACATAAAGAAAATAGTTAATTATTTTCCTCGGACTTTGTTTTCTCCTCCCACAACAGTTTTTATTCTCCTATTGATTGATAACTAAAATGCTGAAGCATTTAGTAGCTCTCAGTAGCATTAATAGTACATATAGATGTTACTTTCCCATGTATTAAGAAAAGATTGTGCTATAGAGGCTGTCAAATAAATTATCTGATTAAGTAATATCCAGACTGTGAAAATCAGATACTATTTTTGTAGTTGTTATAAAACAAGCCATCTATTTTCACACTGTGAGCAACAAGAGATTTTTGCACGCAGCTTTTCCATTTTCTTGTAAATGGATTGTGATTGTGTGGTACATGCTTTATAGTGCATGTAATTAATTCATGTTTGAAGTCTGACTTACGGATTTCCCACTTTTGTGATAATTTTAGAATGGCTGAGATCCGTTGTAGAAGATACCTTTCTGAATCTATTGGAATTGTGTTTTACAGCTCTTAAATAAGTTGATTTTCAACATTAGCTCAGTTGGTTAGAACATGGTGCTGATAACCCAGCCAAGGTTGTGGGTTCAATCCCGGTATGTGACTGCCTTAAGTCACTTAAGAGTTGGGCTTGATGATCCTTGTGGGTCCCTTTCGACTCAGAATATTCTGTGATCTGTCATTTGAAAATTAACAATTTGCACAGGGAAACAAAGCTGATGTGTGGCAAAACTTCACCGCTAATTATAAGTTCTATTGTAAAGCGACAGCCTCTGCCTTGCTTTAAATAACAAAAAATAATGTGTACAAATCATGTAAACAGCATTTATTCACGAAGAAGTGCAGAGTTAAGCCATAGCGCCAGATTTTTATGATTTATTTGGACAGCCATATATTGGCATCTGACCTCTAAACATCATTACTAATTTAGGTAGTAGAGTGTTTATGTCATTTTTTGCATGTGTTTTGCGTTCCTTCAGAAACTTAATTAATAATAATAATAATAATAATAATAATAATAGTAATAGCATCAACAAATGCAGCATTTGGCAGTTAATACTGAACACCAGTACTTGTCTCCAATCAAGCCCTGTTCAATGGGGCCACTAGATGGTACTGCACCACAGTACAATTCCTTGGCTGCCTATTTGAAAGTGTAACTGTGAATGAATATTTAGAATTGTAACAATAGCATAATGACTTGTTTGCCCAGTTTTGCTAGACAATCAGAGATGCAGAGGATACACACAGGACGTTTAGAAGCATTTCTTGGTTTGATTTGCTAGCATCAATAATGAGCCTATGTTCCTGACCAACCCCTACAAACATAACTTTGATGTTCCAAAGGCATAGTGGCAAATACTTCCTTTCCTTCATCAATCGTGGCAAACAAAATTCAGAGTCTGTGCCCCCAAGAGGAATAAATGGCACCCAAACACAAACCAGGGAAGAGTATGAGCCCAAATTCAGAGATATGATAATTTTCACAGTTCAGGAATTTGGAATTCCTTGCTGATTTGGAGACATTCATACCCACGTTCCATATGCAAACAGCAAAATTAAGTGCACTGTAGTGGTAAATCAAGCCCATGAAGTCCAAACCAAATGAAAAAGCCATAGCTATTCAAACATTTCAGTTTTATTTGTCTGGCTAGACTCATTCACTTCCAACACATTAATATGAGATTCCTTTTTTTGCATATGTTTATGAAAACAAATCATATTACCATGGACTTTCTACTCATCTTCTACAGTTTCCCCACTGAACTGCTGTATTGGGTCCTGGGTACTGGGTCACAAGGCTGTGTACTGTTAAACTGCCTTTGCTCTAAAACACTTTTTCTATGCCCCAAAGCATTCCTTTAGCAAAGCCTATTAGTGTCCTAACTTCTGTGTGAAGTTAGACTTCCGAAGTTCATTCTTTCTTACATGTGTCTGATCACATGAAAAGGGACATGTAACATGGGGGTCAAATCACATAACAAAGAACATAAGTCTGGACTGCATATAGAAAAAGTCCCTTTTGAGAAGACCTCAGTTAGTGCAGAATCGTGATGGAAATAGCACAGTCCTCCACTGCTGGGAAATGCCAAATAATCCCCTCACTTCCTGCCCAGCGTGTCAGGCACAGAGGAAGGCACAGATCAGGTTGATCAGCTCTTGCTGGTGTGCAGACCCAGTGCAAGGGACAGAGCACAGCACAGAACTGCAGATGATTCTTACGTACCAGTCCGAGACAAGGGACCACGTGGCTCCCCAGCACCTTTACAGACTCATGCTGAATGCCTCAGCAACAAGCCTTCAACCATGTGACCACAGGGACAGCACAGATAGAAGTCACCAGTAGAATTCTGCAGGGGATTGATTTTTCCTAAAAAACTCAAAAATTGATTGGAAGAAGATCTTAGCAGTGAAGTGGAAAAATTTGCTGAAGATATACATTTACTCAATGTAGGATGTATGAGAGCTGTGTACAGAACTGTAAGTGGGCCTTAAGATTAAGTAACTGGTTAATAAAATGGCAGAGGAAATTTAGTGTAGATAAATGTGAAATTATATACGTGGGCTAGAGTTCTTGGCTTTATGAATAAAGTGATGAACTCTGAGTTGCCTGTTACCACTCAAAGTGAAAGTTTCAGATTGTGACAGACAGACATTTTCATAAAAACATCAAATCAGCGCATGGCAGCAATCCAAAACCACAAATGTTTGTTAGGAAAGGAAGAAAGAACAAAACAGGAAAATATAATTATGCCAGTCTATAATGCCACAATTTGCTCACACGTGGAATACTGTATGCTGTTCTGGTGCTTGCATCTACTTCATATTTTCCTGCTTTCAGTGATTACTTAAAGTAGCTAGTCCTCAAAGAGGTTTTAGGCTGTGCTTGGAGTACAGAGCTCGTTAATGAATGGTCATGTTTTTCTTCACATCTGAATGATTTGGAGTGGCATTGGAAACAGAAAAAAAATTCTGCTCTCCTGATGAAATTTATGTGGGAAGAATCTATAAGAGAAAATTCTCATGGATTATGCACCTCCTTGTGGATGGTATTCTGCAAGAGAGGATGCATTGAGCCAATGCAATCAAGGATCAAGAAAAACAGGCATTTCTTGCCAGCAAATACTGAGACAAAACCTTGACTGGCTTCCTCCAAACACCTGCTACTTGGCATGCCAAGTCACTGCCCAAGGCACTGCTTTGAGTGTGCCATCCTTAATTTCGCACGTATTTTCAGAGCAAATGTGTTTTGCAAGGTGGGAGCTAATACTACAGGTAACATACATATGGAAAGGTTTTATTCAGATTATGCCTGATCACAAATGTTTATTGAGGTTGAAGAGGTTAGATTTTGATGAACCAAGGGACTGCACTCCTTTGTGTCTTTACCACCTGGTATTTTTATGACATGCATCAACAATACGAATCAGCTGTGACATACGTAACAATTGTCACCATTGGCTTGTGGCTTTTGGCATCACAGCAGTCATGTCAAGGTCAATTCGTCCAGCAGCATTGGCTTATTTGACAGGAAGCTGCTTATCTCAGTTTGGAACCTGGAACAAATAAGCCATGGCTCTAGACAGCAACAGAAAGAAGTGTAAAAGAGAAGTGAAGGAGGAGAAGAGAAAAGGAAATAGGGAGCTCAGAACAAGTGCCATTCCCAAGTATTATGGGTATTTCCACTTTAGAAATACCATTGTAAGTACTTTCTAGTCTCCTACTGTAATTTCTCGCGACTGTTGGCACATTAGCAGCTATCAGACCCTGTAGTCAATTGTACTGTAAGTACAGTACATCACAGTAAAGACCAGACTCTTTCTTTAGTAGCCTGCTCAGCTCAGGGTAATCTACATTTCCTCTATATAAGTTGCCTCTTCAGTAAACTGCTCCCTTTACTACATAAAATGAAAAATATGAGAAGTTCTATGATAGTCTAGATAACTAAACAGCTCTTGTGACTGAAGTAGCAGTTGCTTATGTAACTAAATTTTTACAGAATTTTTTTTTTCCACAAAAGATACCAACTGTGGCAACCATTGCCATAGCAATGCATTATGTATGCTTCCTCACACAATATCCCATGTCTCAAAATATCCAGACCCCACTTATCTATTCTCCCTGAATTTTGCTTTCAACAAAACCTGATAGAAAGCTTTCGGCCTTGAAAATATTTTTTCTGATCATTGAATTTCCTGAATTTTTGGCTTTTACAGTTAATTACTGCAGTCTGTAACTTATTTTTGGCTATTCTTGGCAAGGAATGTCCAAAAGATTGTTCTTTGCATCAGAAAACATCAGAGTACTGTGGTATTCCAGCTAAATTCCCACACTCCCGGAGCTGCGATGGGGCTTCTATCTGCATCTTCAGCCATCTCTTCAGTACCCAGGGGAGCCTTTTTCCATTTCTTGTGCTCCCCAGGTACAGCTGGCTTTGTTAGAGCAGACCAGACACAGACAGGGGGTTGGGTCTTAGAGCTGCCTTTCCAGCCACCCAACAGTCTTGTCTCAAGATGACTCCTGCCTGCTCTAATGGTTTCCTCCTACAAAAGTGAGGGGGTTTTGACACAGGCTAATGAAATGGAAGTCTCAGGTTTGAGAAGGGCTATGTGAGGGATGAGCTGGAGTTGGCAGCGTGCGTACCCACAGTCATTGTGCTCATCTGTCACTTGGGGGATGGACATATTCTTGCTGTAATTTAATTTACATTTAAACCAGTCTTTGAGTAAGAGATCATAACACAATGACTGCATCTTAGTAAAACCTTCTCACAGAAGCCTTCTGTCTTAAGACTTGGCTATACTAAGGAAGATTACCTCTGTAATATTAATAACATATTTTTTGCTACTGCCCTGCCCCAACAGCACTGAACCATAAAATTGCCATAAAAATATTTCTTCTGTGAGTGCTGTTGGCATATGATCTGCTTGCATATTCAGGAAAAAATGCATTAAACTATATATAATAACACAATTTTGACCTTTTTGTCACAGAAGTACTTCCATAAAGACATACTTAGATTGTAAAGACTTCTAAACCAGAATAAATCTCTATCAGAGTCACCTGAGAACTCCAGGCACTGAAGTCCTGAAGTCACAATAGCACCAAGAAACAGATACTCAGTTTATGAGGGGGAAAAAAATCATTGTTGCTTTTGGTATCATTTCTAATGTATGTATTTAGTACAGTGTTTGGGAAAATTTGTGTTGTATACAGCATGAATAGTCTTGCAAGGGTCAGCACAAAGCTTTTAGAGTTCCTGCAGTGAGAGTGTATGTAGCTGTTTGCTGTGGAAGCTAATGATTTCTCAAGAGGCAGAGAGCTATATACACAATCACTTAAAGCAACATTTCAATTAATCAAATTACTTTTCTTTTTCCATGTCTTTTAAGACTGAGCTGGGAATAAAGCAAAGCATTAAACTGAGAACACTTTCATGCAAGTACATCGACACTGATGGCCATCCTTCACTACGTTTTTAAACCTAAGTGGAATGTTGAACAAACATCCACAAAACTGCAGTACAGGCACTGCAATCTTCAGGATGTTTCATAATGTCAGAAGAAAACTGATAAATACAGAAAAGAATTATGAACTGATTTTAGAAGGGATAATAATAGTTTGTAACCAGTGTTCAATTTCAAGATGCATTTAATGATTTTTGAGACAGCTATACATTAGTCTATATTGGCAATGCAATGCTTGTACAGAAATGGCCCAAATAAATCTTCATTAATAGATCAAAAAGATTATTATCTCCTACTTACATGTTTTTTTACAGTGTATGTGTCACAGCCAAAGAAATGATCTTAAATGCTTAGATTCAAGATGGTTTCTCTCCACAATAAAGTTTGCATCATAGTTTGGTTTCACTGAAGAAGAACATTGAAGTAGATTTTCACCTCCTGTTTAACCTCACTTATTGACATAAGTAAGCACTTGGGCAAAAATTCTAGGGTAATAACATTCAAGTTCTGGGTTTTTATTACGGAGTTCAGCATCAAAAGTACTGCTTGTATTTTAAAAGTCTTGCTTTACTGGAGTAGTAACCATGATGGTTTTATTCATTGGTTTGCATGTTCATTTATGGACAGAGTTATAAATGAGATCAATTGAATTGCCTGCAAGTTAATTTGGCCTATTATCTTTATTTCTAAATTTATAGGTACTATGGGAGTAAAAAAAAGAAAAGTACTTGCCAGTAGTACAGAAAGTTTAGTAAGAACTGGTGGTTGGTGGTCTAGAGCAGCCAAAGTATTACGATGCAGAAAGAATCCACTGGAAAACTCCTCTCTACTGTTCTCTGTTCTTTATCCCAGAAAAGAAGAAAAAAAATCAGTAAGAACAAAATTTAAAATATTAGGCAAAATATTATTATTAGTATAATAAGCAAAGATATATTTCTATCTGAGTCTGAAAAAGGGACTGTTTGATTTAGACTAGAGATTAGGATAAGGCAAAAGGTAGCTAATAGAGGATGTGAACCAAACAATTAGAAATCTTTTTTTCTTTTCGTCCTGTGACAAGGCAAAATGAAATCTGCAAAAACAGAACAATTAAGTATTTATTATCTTAGCAAAATCATAAGTAATCTGGAGAATTAATTGCCACCATATATGATCAAAAACATTAATTTAATGGGATTCAGAACCGGATTTTACTTTTGCATGAGTAACAGGCACTTCTACAATCTTGCTAACAGTAACTTTCATTTCCCTACCATATTGTAAATGCACATCTATCAGAAGAGTGCTTAGAAGAAACATCTTCTAGAAAGAGTTTACTCCTATTAAAGTCCAAAGCTAAGGCAGCTGTGCTAAAACAGGTAGTACACCCCATAAATTCGATAGGGCTGATGCAAGAAAATAAAATCTGTGCTACTCTGCAACATCTGCACTGCTTTACAAGAAGACTAAAAACAAAAATGCAGATTAAAATGATAGCCAAAATAACTCTGCAGCATTACCTGAAGAATTTCAGAATTCAGTGAATCCTTGTCTACTGGTTCTGTCTTCTATCAAGATTTATGTTCCACTGTGCCAACTACTCCCATGGCTTTAGTAAGACACAATCAATCAGCTGTTCTAGGAACCATTTGGTTCTTTATGTGCACTGGTTCTTATTTCTTCTTTTCTTCTCAAGGCTATTTTCCTATCTCTAAATAAAAGGAGTAAAGTAAAAATACTGATTGGAGGTTTCCGTATGTTTCTTAAATTTATAATGTCCCTAGAAACCAATGATGTGATTTTGCATAGAAAATAAAAATACTTGGACTTTTCACCAGATTATGTTTCAAAATAATATAGTAAGGTTTAAATCAGTAATTTAATGTTAAAAATTAAACACTTTTTGTCCTAGCATTACTGAATAAGTTTTTTTTTTTATGATTTAAATACCACAGAATATCTTAAATATGTTTTCTGATAGATCTGGGGCAGCAAAGCCCTTCTGGACATTTATCTCTGAAATTACATTGAGAGGAATAAACAGCTGTCGGGAATATAAATGCTAACTCATCAGAATGCTGACTCAGTGCTGTAGAAATCAAAATATGTTCATCTACTGCAGAGGTAACATGTCATACACCAACTAGTCATATTTTATCTTGGCCAACTATAAAACCAGCTGAACAAAAATGCTGGAACAGGGGAGTGGAAATCAAATTATAAATGGTAATAATTTTAAGGTCCTTGTAAAGATCTGCCATATGACTGTAAAAATAGAACCATAGAATAGTTTGGGTTGGAAGGGACCTTTTAAAGGTCATCTAGTCCAAATCTCACTGCAGACCAGGCTGCTCAGAGCCTCATCCTGCCTGACCTTGACCGTTTCCAGCGACAGGGCATCTACCGCCTCATTTGGCAATCTGTGCCAGTGTTTCACCACCCTCACTGTAAAAAATTTCTTTCTTCTATGTAGTCTAAATTGACCCTCCTTCAGTTTAAAACCATTGCCCCTTGTCCTATCACAACAAGCCCTGCTAAAAAGTTTGTCCCCATCTAATAACCCCAAAAGTAACCATCCCAATCAGGATTTGTTAGTTGGTCACCTTCAGTGGCAAAACTCCCTACTCTTCTAGGATTGAAGAGATAATTCAAGAGACAAAGATTGTCTCTTGAATTATCATGTGGTTTAAGGTCCACTTCTGCTTTCTCTGCAAGTAATAGAATTTCTTTGTTTTGTTGAAGCAGGATTTAGCAATGAAGAACCTGAATCCTCTGCAATTCCATATTAAAGCTTAATGTCCCATTAGAGACATTGGTCCAGTTTTGACACTAAGTATGACCTGAATGCTAGTGACTTTTTGTACTAAGATTTATTAAGGGTGGAAATCTGTTACAGGAGAAAATGATTGTATTTTACTAAATATACTGATGATCTGCCAACAGATGTGAGAAGTTTGGAGGTTTTTTTCAAGTTTTGTTCTGGCAATAAATTCTGTTAGGAAAATAACTGCTATCTAGGCATTATTTCAGGACTTTTTATCAAGACTAATTTTATCTTTGATACTTTGGGTCAACTGTCTTGACTTCAGTTGAAGCTCTCTGTACTCCTGGTGAAGATTTTGGCTCAGTCTGGGGTTTTATCCAAGCAAGTAATGACCTGGACTAGCAGCTTGCTGTATGCTTTCTGGTAGAACAAATTACCATACATTTAATGCATTTCTTGCTCAATATTTCAAGATTATATATACATGTGAATGAATGTCTATATATTCCTAAAACCATTTCTACAGTTGCTGTTATTCCCTCTTGTATTTCTTCAGTGATCTGCACCTGGCACTCTTCTGCCAGATATCAAGGGTGATATAAGGCATCAACCTGTATCTTATAGAAGGATAAGTACCTATTTCTCTGGATATACACTCTGCCATAGGTCCTGCAGCAATGCTGCAAAGGAAGAATTTGCTTTTCAAAAGTATGACCCTGGGCATTACTCAGCAATGATGGCTGTCAAAGGGAAAGAGCAGAAAAAAAATCTTTTGAAATATGACATTAAAGCTGAAAAGTCTTTCCATTGAAAAAACCCCACCCCTCTGCGAAAAGAGAATCTAAAAGGTGAAAATCTTAAGCACTTCATGCAATGAAATCTTTCTAAGATAAAAGATGATGGAATATAGCTGTGTTTCTTAAAGAAATCAAAATATTCATAAAGACACAGCACAAAAGCATAGACTTCCATTTTTAATTTTGTAACCTCAAGCTTAATTCCTTTATTCATTTCAACTCTTCAAGCAATCAGAATTTCTCAAGTCAGAATCTTTCCAGGCAGCTGAATTTCTCTGCTGGGCTCCCTGATCCTGTGACATCTTTGTCATGCCTAAGTTATCGTGCAGTTTCACAAGGGAGCCCTGGGTTCTGCAAAATCCAATCTAGAGGCATTGTTTTATTGCCCTAGGTAAAGTAGTCTTGTTTCGTAAACTGAGTGAAATTTTCCCTGTACTGGCATGTTAGGCCTTCTGGTTCCAAATCATCCAGCTGTTACTAATCTGTTATGTAGCTAGTATCTCTTCGTGCTGTATGATCTATGAGCAGCCAACATTTCTGCATATTTTTATACATCAACATGCTCAATAACCTGTAACATTATAAAATACACATGCAGATATTATAGAACAAGACTGCAGCTTGGACCTACTTAAGACCACTGCGTATCTACTTTTGGTTTGAGAAATTACTTAGTCAAGAGATTCAGTCCTTTGACATATTTTGTTAAAAATCTGTGAAGCAACTTTTAGTTGCTTTAAAATAATTACCGTAACTTACAATTTTTACTTGTCCTTTATATATTTAGTCTCCTCATTAAAAAAAAAAAAAGAAAGAAAAAAGGATGAATGTCCCTTCATATAATTTTCTTTTCCATTTTTTTATTGCTATAATCTTACATGAGAAGGTTAAAAGGAACTTTTTCTTATTACACTCATAGGTACAATAGCTCTGATCTTGCCTCCTAAACTTCCTGACTTATGAAAGGTTTGGTGGTTTCAAAGATGGTTATCTCACCCAGACTTTCACATCTGGCACCAGTATCAGCACAGATAGAAATAATCTGAAGCAATTTAACCTCGCATTCTAATTCCAGCTTCTGTTAACAGCCTTTCTTCAGCTGTTCTACTTCCAAATTAGCTTAGGATTTCTTATGTCATGGTAGTTCTAATCCTTCTAGTTAGGGGCATGTTATCCAGTGGCAGCCCCAGGACTAGATTTGCACCTTATCTGCACATATTCTTCCTGCAGAATTCAGGAAAAATGATGGATTTGTGCTTATTTTATATTAGCAACTTCATTTTCACTGCTGCTGTAAATATAGATGGGATAGTGGTTTATTTCTGAAATAGATTTTTACCTTGAGCAGTCCTGCAAAATATAACTTCATTTGTGCAGAATTGGCCCACGGCTTCTGATTCCGTGGTTTAGCTTTCTTGTTTGTATTTGACAGTAAGCTTTGGATTTGCTGCCGATCTCATTGAGACAAGGCTCCTCTTCTCAGAGCCCTGCCTGGATTACACAATTCTCTTCCATCTTTCCTCTTGACTTTCTACTACTCCCTTAATTTAACTCTGGCAGTCATGAAACTATACGAGTTTCATAAATTTTCCAGGTTCCTTAAACCTTCTGTTGTGAACTTTCTGTTCTGAATTTCACATTCTTTATATCAAGTTTATTCTCTATCCCTCTGGCAATCTGATCTCTCCTGGGAACACACATCTCGGGAAATTTTACCCTGCACAAGAGCAGTTAATGACTATCCAGTCTCAGCTCTTGCACTTCCATTTGAGACTCCAGAGTATGCAGCAGTGAAGCCTGATTAAGTGTGGTTGGAACTATGTGATACTTCTGTACGATAAAAATAAAGATTGAACATCATTATTCAAATAAATCTGTTGCCTTAGATCTTTCCTTCTTTAAAAGTGACTTTTCTTTAAATCCAATGAGTCTTTCGGCTAGGAAACAGGGTTGATGCTAAGGTCTGACTCTAATCTTTTTGTGATAGCTGTCTTTATATCCAGCAAGCAAAACTCTGTTTTAAATCAATGTAAACTCTCTGAGTAATAGGAGTGCCAGTGCCGCAGGATAATAAAAACCTGGCGCAGAGACATTGCTGTCATGGAGAAGTGTTTGGTTGTTGCATTAACTAATAACAATAGATGAATTAATCAGTTTGCTTTTCTTCATTGCCAACCTAGTAGACTGTGATTAAGTTCTCTACTGCTGGCCATGTTGAGGGGTTTATTTTTGTCTTATTTGCTTATATGTCTATTTTTCTTTTGCCAATACAATCCCCAATCTAGTCTTAGATCTCCATAGACATCTCCCTATAAGTGTTACACTTGTTATAAAGAACTGTGTCAGAACAGCCACAGTCTCCCTTGGGAGGCATTTGATCATTCTTTTTATCTAGATCACTTAAAATCTTCAAAGACCAGCTGTACCTGGGTATTAATGCTCTTTCAGAACCATATGTTTCCCTTCTGCACAAAACCCATGTAAGGGGGACACTTACATAAAAATCTTGCTGCAAATTATTGCTACTTGCTCCTTCTGTAGAGGATAAAGGATAAGGGACAAGAGGGAACACATGATTTTAATCAACCCATGGAGGACATAAGAAAGCCTATAGGACATTTAAACATAGCTAGATTTTTTCCCTCCCTTCTTCAAACCCTCCCCCGAAGTAATGGTAAACACTGCCTGCAAATAACCCCTGTCTATTCAGCTAAGAAGAAATACAGGCAGTACTTTTAGAACCAGGCACAGCTGGGTTTTGCGTGATGTATTTCTCAGTTACAGAATTCAGAATGTTGTATTACTGTGCTATCTGTTGCTACAGGCAGCATACAGACATATGATGGCTGCCTGATAAAGAAACATTAGGTTACACATTTAGCCCACTCTGCAGAAGTTTGAAACATATTTTACATATGGCTTTGGACCACTGGTTTCCTCTACTTTACACAAGCAAATATGCCATCATTATTAGTAGAGACACAGTAAAATAAAGGCAATATGCAGCAGGCAGGCACAAGAGGACCATTTAAGCTCAATTTCAAAGCTGTCTGATTTCCTGGGTTTGTTCATCCCTTTAGTATCATTCTCCTACTCTTCATGTGGATTTCCTTAGAATTTTATGAAGTTATTACTTAAACATAGGTGAGAGGATATATATTACTTCTACAAATAAATGCAAGAAAAGCAACAATCTTTATAAACCACATGTAAACCTTGTTCATACAAACAGAGCTCAATTATATGTGTTCCATTAATTATTCAGAAGATTACAGAAAACTGGCATGTGCAAATCAGGTGATGCTGGTCCTCTTTTCTCTGGGTTGACAAGGGTATGTAAGAATAATTATATGTACCACAGTAACTAGCAGTGTCTGGTAAATACAGTGAAATTATAGAATGAAGAATAATACCTGGGGAGGGGTGAGTTTGCTTCTTCCAATTGTTGGCTGTATGTCAAATGCACAGCACAATTTATGAGTAACTTCAGCACTGCTGCTGCTGCAAAAAATGGAAGACAGCATTGTCACTGTTGTGTAGGTGATACAAGATGAATTTGTTCTTTGTAAAACATTTGCAACAGACTGCAAAGAAAAAACTAGCTTATGATATTGGAGAGGGAAACATCAAAAAAGAAAGCACGTCACGAGCTAGCAACAAACTCCAAGAAAATGTCTCAAGATGTTTCAATATCGGGCCTGCAGAAGAAGTTAAGATGAAATCTCTGATGCTTTTATATGGGTTGTTTCCTTACTAGTTTCTTTCTATTCAATGTTAGCCAGAAAACATGTGAAGAACAAGGATGTCTCTTCAAGGTCTCTTGAATGGAAATAGCAGAAAATATTCTTCTCTTGTACCATCCAGTGAAGGCCAATTGAATTCAAAGGGCAAGTAGCTGGTTGCTAGACCAAAGCATGCTAATGACATTTAGAGAAACAAACTGAGGCAAGTGCTGATAAGGTTATATAGTGTAGGTTAGAAGAGGATGTGGAGTCATTTTAAAATAATGCTAAATACCAAAGCAGGAATGTTTGTCACTGGTTCATGCTAGGTGTGTGAACAGATAGACATTATTTGTACAGTAGTATGACAATGCCCTTGTAAGGGAAAAGCCGTGTCTCTTATTTTGACGTTCTTTGCACCGTAAAAGACCTATGGCAGAGAAAACAGAAAATACAATTTCAATCTGAAGATTATATGAAGATTCAGAAAACATTTGTAGCCAACTCCCCCAGAAATTCATCACTCTTGAGGCTGGAGCTATTCACCATTATACTCCTTCAGAGATGCTCATATAAGAGATGACAGAAATGCAAATGAGATTCTATGCATTATACTTAATTTTATCTTATCATATTCACTTAGAATCTTAGCTATGACCTTGAATTTGGTAGTATTTGTAAGACAGTTCACCAGAGAGAAGCTGAGCTTCTACAGCATCAGATTTGTCATGAGATGTCAGATGTCTGCATCAAGTAGGATGACAAGTAACTGAGAAATGACATTGGTGCTACCCTAATCTTAAATCCATCAAAAGAATAAAATTCCTTGCAACCAGAATAGCATCAGGATACTTACGTAGAACTTTTCTTCTTTGCTGCTGAACAACTCTATTCCACTGCTATGCTGAATGATTTTCCTTAGCGTGTTTTCCATTTGTTAGAAATTTATCAGATTCAAGTTGTATAAGAGAGTTGGATGTTTTATTCTGGTAGAATAGCACTATTTTGTCAAAATTTACAGAGTCAGTAGGAATTACATAGCTAAATACCTTTCATTGGTTGACCAGGTAAAAGGTTCAGCACAATGCTACGACAGCTCTGCTTTCAGATGTTGCAGTAGAAAAGATCATTTAAAAATAATGCAGCTTACTTAGAGATGTGATCATATGAAAATGCAGGAAGGCAAGAGCAGAGTCTATTTCTGTTTTGTTCACAGTGTAAATACCACAGTAATAACATTTCATAAATGCCCAAGAGAGATGGTATGTTTGTTTTTTTGCATAATAAAATAACCAGAAACTTATCTATTGAATTGAGTGAATCCAATACCATGTGATCCACCTTAATCTTTGGCTTCAGGTTCACAGGAAACCTTCCCTCTGAACAGTTGCAGAGCTTGTGATTTATTGCTGCTGTCACAGTGATGTGCACAGATCACCAGACTGAATGTGTTTTGCAGTGACTACTTGCAAGTGTTGGTATTTTTGCTTTGTTCCTACAAACACTATGTCTTCTGTCTTCTACAGAGATCTGTGTTTTCTTTTAGTGTCAGTGTACTCTGGTACACATTCAAACTGGCAGCACTGCAAAACGCTATCTCCAGCCACTGCGAGGTCACTCACAATAAGTGGAACGTCATCACTCTTGGCTACATGAGCAGATAAGAAGCTTGATTTCGTTAATTCCATTTGAATATTCACTGATGTTTATTTGTTCTGTTGTGTGGTCACTGCTTAATTCATTCTATTTGTTCGTCACTAAGATCCAGAGGAGATTTGGAGGAGGAATATCACACTAGATTTGTGTGAGAAATCAGCTGATTTACTTTAGAGAAGTTCTCTGGCTTCTGTATTGTTTGTATCTTTCACTTGGGAGTGAGACCAATGAAGAGGTGCTTTAGCTGCTTGGGCAGTTGTCTGGAAGATAAGTGAAGTGAGTTTGAGAATGTCCTTGATCATTATCTATTAAGCAATGGTCTTTTTTCTGTGTTCTGATTTTCAAATCTCAGTAGTGTTGCAGATGGTTCTGAGGAAGAGTTTGCACTACTGCAATAAAATGAACAGATTTGCAGAGATGTTCAGGGTGCCAGGAGAGATCTCTATTTATGGCTCTTATAGTTAATCTTCAAAATTTATCCTTTGTACATTATTAAAAAATTTTCACAGAAAAAAAAATTTGGGTTCTTTAACTAAAAAAAACCCAAACAAACCCAAACAAAACACCAGAGCTTTATTTTCATTTTTGTTGCATCCTCTCTTGCTGCTCCAGAGTTTGGAGAGCCAAAGAACAGCTCCCAAGAAACCACAGTGCTGAGTAAGAACCTGTCGGTTTCCTAACTGCTTGGGTGCTCTTTACATGCAGATGGCGGGCAAATTGATTAGTTGGCAAGACAGCAAGTGAGCTCTCAAACCTGCTAGTGTGTAATGAGAAAAAAAAAGTAGTAGCTTATAGTGAGAAGAGTAATTATCCTGTAACTGTTAATATGGTGCGTGCTGCCATTGCAGCAGCGCAGATCACAGCATGACAGACCTCAGGACAGACACGATCCAGGTCACCTTCAGGAAAGCACTCGTTAGAAATACTGTTCCCAACACTCACCAAATTGCATGGATTAGACCATGCTATCAGATCCTCACACGCTATAAAACGATCACTTCCATGTGGCCTTATTATTTTATGCCAGCTGAGTACACCTGACCCCAACATGGTCTTGCTTTTTCTTTCAAAGCTCCAAGCAAACGTGCTAAATGATTAGAGGCAGACAAAGGGAAAGGACACAGACTATGTTAAAATATAACTTTGTTTCATATCTTCTGCTAAATTGTATTCGAAACATTATAGGAAGTAGAAATATTGCAGTATCAGAGAATACTAATGCAATGACCAATTTTAAATTGGACAAATAAAATCTTGTCCAACAGTATTGTACAGTCTTCTGTTTTTCTAATGTCTAAAAACAGGGAAGTGAAATATTATATAAACCAGAAAAACGTTATATAAACTGCCATGACAGCAAAAGCTGAGTTAAGTCTATTTACTTTAGCAGACAAAACCTTACTAGTGCATTATCTATGTTACTCCTTTGCTTAAAACCAAGTGACTGACTCACACCACACCCCGCAACTCAAACCCAAAATGTTGTGCTCTCTGCTAGGAGACGAATGGCAAATTGCTTAATTATCCCCACTTTCTCTTTTGCTATTCGTGCTTCCCCAGGATGGAAGGCCTTATGCAATTTGATAGTGTAACATCAGGAATGCCATAAAGGCAGTTTTATTTTTATTCTGGGGCAATTAAAAAAAAAAATTGGTCTATGCACAGCAAATTTGGAGCCAGATCATCTATGCCAAAAGTAGCAATAACTGCAGTGTATAAAAGATGCTAGAATTGATTGTGTCTTCTCTGAAACAGAGGACAGAAATTTGCTTATTTGATATAAAAGTCTGGTTTATAGCAGGATCGTTGATCTGCATGTGAATTTTTATTGTTTATAAATAACTGACTAGAATCTAGAAAAGTCTTGACACTGGTTAGTAAAAGATAGATGAATTCAAATCTCTTATATATTCAATGCAGTAAAAAAAATACTTGCTTGATATTCAAAATTACCTGTATCTAGAATTAACAGATCTGTTCTTTCTTTTGTATTAGATAGTCTTGAAAGAAACTAAAAAGTGTTTTATATTCTTCATTTCCATACACCTGAAAGAATGACATATCTTAAATTTTTGTCACATTGAAAATATTGGTCCAAATTAATATAAAATATTTTTAATAAAACGAAGTTGAATTGGGATACCCAGACATACATTGTCTGAAGTTAGGCTTTCATAAATTGAAACATTTTCAAAACTTTGGCTCAAGAGTTCCTTTAAGCTGGTATTTATCTCTCTCACATCTTTCTTTTTTTAACATATAACCCCCCCTTCACACACACACCCTTAATGGAAAAGCTCTGTCTCACTGGAATGTTACAAGTGCTACCTCTGCTGTTTTCTCAAAATTAAAAATTCAGTTACTAAAAGACCAGGTCTTGCAGATTCGTAGCAGCATGAATAGTTTTTGTTCTTGAAAATATTCATACTGGACTTTTGAAAGCTTTGTAGATGCACACTGTAACCCAGCACTGTATTTTGAATCTCCAGCAGGATAGGGTGCCATGGCACTAGGGATGGCATCAGCAAATTACTGATGTCAGCAAAAGCGACATCATAGGAACCAGTCCTTCTCCCTGCTGGGTTCAAGCTGATTTTTTCGCCACGTGGAATCCCAGATACTCACCAAAAAAAAAATACTCCCTGCAGCATCAAAGCTTTTGCTATTACATTTAGCTATACTTTTAAGTTAGCTTTTCATTTCTTAATTTCCACCTGTTACGCCTCATTTCTGTATCTTAAGTTTTATGATCTTTGAGAATGTTACGAGAGACAGGTATATAATAACAGTATAATCATCTGGGAAACAGATCTGAAATCTGAACCAAAATTTCGTATAGCTTTCCATACACTGGAATTACAGGAACATTTGGGGTATACTAATATCGATAAATATTGAGCACTTAGTTCCTTCATCTATGTTGTAAAAATCTTGTTTATCTCTATTTTATAATTTTTATTCTTTGTTTTAATTATATCTTTTGTTTGGACAGAACAATGAAAAGAGTATCTTGCAGTCTTTCATTTATTTAAATTGTCTTTCCGGCCCAGAAAAGAGTAATACTTGAACAGTAATAACATTTCTGGGTTGAATTGTTTCATTAAAGTTGCGTCAAAAAAGAAAAAATCTGATTAAAATCAGACTTAGCGTGATTTTAAAAACATTTGAATAATTACCATAAACAATATCCCTGTAATGAGCTCCACTGACATTTTTTGTGTTCTTTTCATAGTAGATTACTGTATACTTGCCTCTAATTATAGCAAATCCTATTACATTAATTTTCATTGTACTGCTAATGGGATTAAAATAGTATAACGTTAACAGTCATACACATGATAATGAGAACAGCTTTATACACTCTCAGCTTTATACACTTTAATGAGAACAACTTTCTTCTTGATAGTGAAAAATGGTTTCATATTGGTAATGAGTGCAAATATACAACTAGAGATATAAAACAGTCTTCAACTCAGATTATAAACAATTTCAATACATTCAGGAAACATCCAGCTAACCTTCAGACTTATATCTCATGCATGTGGAAACATTCCTATCAGCACTAAATTAAAGATATTAAAGATGCTAAATAAGGTTCTGAATTTATAAATTTCATATTTATAATATTGTAAATAGATTATAATTAGACATTTTTATTTATAATATAAAAATAATTTCTAAAATTAGGCATGTTTATAAATTTTGGCATGAGAAACTCCTTAAATTTTAGTAATACTCTTTGTCATTTTGATCTACTTATCTTGATGGGTACAGGTATCATGCACAAAACTCATTACTGAACTGAAAACAAAAGGGGCAAAGCAAGCAAATAGTTTTTCTAGACAACTGAGTACAGCCATATGAATTGGTCCTCCTTCCAGATTTTTCACAGTGGTTCTGTAACACAACTACCACAGCAGTTCAGGCAGCCACATTTTTTTCTCAGCCTGCAATATTCTGAATTTTTGTTTTTCAGAATTTTACACCCTACCTCCAGGGAACAGTAATTATCCCCTGCCTTTCCCAGTTTTCCATTTTCCTTTAACTGTTGTGTGCTTGGAGGCTTCCCTGTCGGGCATAGCTTCTAAAAATGAAAGCTATTAACAACTCTGCATCCCAAAATCATAACAAGGTCTGATCTCACCTCACCTCAGTTACAGAGACTCACAGCTCTACCAATACACAATTAGCAAGATTAATTAATTAGATCTTTGTGTACTAAGACTGTGATGTGTTGCAGATGGCAGTCTATTCCTTAGAATCTTTTCTGGGAAGCGATGTTACTTACGCTTCTCTTTCTTTCGCATCTCACATTGAAATTGTATGCTTGGTGATTTCTTCCCTCCAGTAGTTTTCTACATGAATAAGCCGTATCAGAGAGCACTAATGGAATTCATGCATATGCTTATTTTTTTCTACATTAAGCTTATTTTATCCTGTGAGAGGGTCATGCTTGTCAGGCATAATGTGATATTTGGATAATTTTGACTTAGGGTGGTTTTTGGGTTTTTTTTAAGAGTAAGATCTTAGCATTACAAGCTTGCAAGGAATGGGTATGTCACTGGACAGTGGCTGTACAAGTCCACTTTGGTCTAGCCTAAATTCCTCACTGTAATAGTATTCTTATTTTTGCAGTAACTTAAAATTTGATTGTAATAGTATAAAGCAATGCCACATCAGACTTGATAGAACAGCACAAACATTATCTGTATGGAAAACCACTTCTAAATGCCCTGACTGTACTGAAATAGGGATACTTGCTTGCAAGTTTCTTGTGAATATTTCAATTTCTTAATCTAGAAAACCCTTTCTTCTTGATAATCCATAGTAAAGTTATTTATTCTGTGAATAAATTCTCTTCAGATATTCTCTTCTTCTGAGAAAACAAGTGAACATTCTCTCCTTCCAAAGCAAAATTCTTTACCTCTTTTTATTTTGGCAGCTCAAATAAATGGTCAGGATGAACAGTTTCAGAAAATGCAAGCTAGTTTTAAATGACTGTGTCAGTTCATTACCGTACTCACTTAGACCCACAGTTCTCTGCCACCAGTCAAGGCAGCCTATCATGAAGACACTTCAAAGAAATGTGAAAACTTCCCTTTGTATACATGGTCAATTACACAGTGAAATGTGATAGGAAAACTCCTTCAAGTGTTTTTGTTTATTTTTTATGATGGTACTGTATGTATCTCTCTATACATTTGTATAATCTTCACTTAACATGTATTTTATGAAAAAAACAGTAATAGACCAGAAAAACCCCTTTGCATTATATTCAACAAATACATTAATGTGAGTACAAAGAAGCCCTAGTAGATCAGAAAAAGTCACAGGATGATGTATTTTAAATGCGGTTAGGAAACACACAAACACATGCACTTTTTGCTTACTTTTGAGGAGGGAGAAAATAACCCCCAGAGTCATTGCATCTGACAAACTTGTAGATTCTAAGGAAATGTTTTGCCTTTGAAAGATATGATTCCTCTCTTTTTCTGTCTGTAAAGAAAATGGAAGTTGTAACAAGTTTACACATGACAGACTGAAATGGCAAGGAAGTCATTACAGGAGCTTTAACAGAAATCTTTATTAATATTATTACTATAATTGACCACCTATACAAATTCACATTACTAACAACTCCTGCAGAAAAAAATGTTCCTTAGTAAATAGGAACATTTTCATTAAATTAGAGATGGAGATCAGTCAACTAATGTCATGTTTTAATGTCACTACTGTATTGTATCAGCCTGGAACTCTGCCACTTTACCAACTGAACTGTGTAATAAAAACTTCTCAAATCATATTAAATACCATAGAAGCATAGAACATGACATGTATCAAGATTTTTTTATCTATCATTGGAGTAAAAGTCAGCAAGGGGAACAGGTTCATCCTAGAAGTAAACAAAATGTTAATTATTCAGCATACATGGTAGCACAGAGAACTATATGGAACAGATGATGTAATGTTATGGAGAGTGTCTATTATATGCACAGTACAGCTAAAATTAAGACTATCCTAAGATGCAAATAAAAGAAGTTATTTAATATTCCATGAAACCAACAATGAGTTTATTTAATGTTTGATTTAGTTCTAATAAATTTTGCAAACCTAAAAATCAATGCAATTGAATGCTTGGAATATGCCATTAAGGTCTAATCTGCCCTCAAAAGTTGCTGATGCGACCATTACATTACTAATAAAGATGCAAGTTATTCTGGTAAGATTATTTTTTTATTTTTGCCAAACAGTACCTTATACAGGTTTGTTGCACAAAATAAGCTACATCAGCAAATAAAAAGTATTTTTGCTTGTTCACCAGCACAGCTATGCCAGTTAGAAGTGTAGTTTCTTTTTCCTCACATTATTGCAGAAAAACGACATTATCTGAAGTAACTTAAACATAGCCAAGACCTTTAAAAGTGCATTTCTATAGTATCTCTAAAGAGACTTTTGAGTCAGACCTAAATTTCTCCTCGTCCTGTGAGCACAGTCAAAACTGACACAGGTGAGAGTTGGAAAAGGATGGCACCTGGTGACAACTGGCCCTACAGGGTAGTGTGATGGGCCAATGATAAGGGAAAGTAAGATAAGGTTCTGCACTCCCAATGACAGGCTTACTGAAATCAAATCTAAAGTCTGCAGGGGTAGATAATGCTGCCAAATCTTGCTTTGTACTCCCTGGAATCTCATATATACACTATCAACATTAACATGGAAAAAATGAGAGGCACAACTTAGGATGAAAATAGCTTTACACCACAATGACACTTCCTCAGTCTTAGCAGCTGAAGGGAGCTCCTGATGTACAACTGCCTCAGTGGCACCCTCTAAGTTGCAGTGAGTCAGTCTCCTGCTGCTGACAACCGCCTAAAATCACCATGGCACGGGCCAAGACTATCACCCACACTGGCATTAAACTCTACCTGCGCGGACTCCTTCCATCGATTTTCTGGACACACCACTGTCCTGGTGTAAACATACAGCCGTGAGTGGAGTTGTGCCAAGAGCACAATCATTCCGTGTAGCAGTCATACACAACATTGCAACTTGTAACTATGTGAAAGAGCAGTCTGTTCCTCTGAGCCAAGAAGTGCATTGGAAAGTCATCCTGGAGACAGGCTTCAGGGGAGGCCAGGGCACCACAGACTTTAAGAAATAGATTATACAGCTTGTTCTGAGGTAAAGTCTGCAGCTGAGTTACCTGAGCAAATAAAATTAAAAACTTAGTATGGTTCTGCTTGGTTTTGTACTGAAAAAACCCTATGAAACAGCTATATTAACCTAACAGGAATTAAATTGTTTTTAAAAGACACACTAGGTTGAAAAAATGTTCCAGCTTTCTGCAGTGAAGGAGAGTGCATTCTGTTAGACAGAACAGGTTTGCATGGAGAACAGCAAATAGCATCAGAGAGCCTCTCTTGCAGGGATAGCTACCACAGAAATGTTGGTCTTAGCTCAGCAAATCAGTCCATGCAGGCCTCGGAGATAGCAGTGGGATGTCCGGATGCTTCCCCCAGTGTGGAAGTTGCTGATTGACTCCTGTTAAAAATAGGCTGTTCATCTGAAAGGCAAGAAACACAGGATCTTTTTACTCTTTCAGCATATATGTAAAACATTGGTGCTTAAAGCAAGATGTTCTGAAAGGCAATATATAATTGAGCCACACTAAGAAGGAACAGGTACAAGAAAAACAGAAATAACACCAATTACAGCTAGAGGATAAAATGCCTTCATTAATAACTGTTTTTTATCTCTGTAATGCACATGAAGAAGGACAGAAGATGATGCATAAAATGGACATAAGTGAATTTGTTAATAACAGATAGATAGAATATAATAGTTGAAAACTATGGAGCTAAATTTGAAATAACTGTCATCATTTAGCAAATTTAAATAGATTTAGGAATCCCTATTGAATGAGGAATAGAAATCACATCACAGACTTATAAAAAAGTTTTGAATATACACCTATGCTCCATTGTAAGTTTTTATGCAAGGTACTGTTGTCACATTTCTTAACTCTTTTGTATATTAATACTTAAAATAAATTTATGTCCCAAACTTGCTAATGTAAAAGTGAAAAACAATATTTTGAGATTTTCTAATACACAGTCCTTTTAAAAAGTAAAAACCTCTGACAGCTTACCTGCTTCTTCCAGGTTTATCAGCTTTCAAAGAAACTTCACTTCCCATATCCTTAGATTGTCTGATCTACAAAATTTCTACCACTACAACCAGATCAAGACTAGATCTTTTTTGGAAGAATTTCTATATGAGATGTATTTTTCTAACTGACAGATGTAACTTTCAAATATTTAATAACAACAAGTAACACTCAATATTTAAACTAATACAGTCTCATCATTCTTTTAGTCAGCACCTCCTACCATTTTAAGGTGTATATTATTTTCTTAATAGTATTGCACAAATGTAAATGACTACTTCAATTACAATGTCACTAGCATTGTTAACATTGTCGAGATCAAAATCCAGCCTACGCTTACTCTCTCCTAATATGTGGGGGCAACAAGAGTTTTTCCAGCCAGCTAATGATGACTAGATACACAGAAGGAGAAAGCAATGTGTTAGTTTTAGGTTCTTGGTTTTAAGGCAAAGTAAGATCTCTACAGGTTTTCAAACTAATTTGATATATTGTGTATATGATATATACTTCCCAGTTAGTATACTAAGAGCATTGTTTAAGTACAACAATTAATGCCACCTCCTTAATCTTCCTAATCATTTCAAATTAGCTATCCCTCATTGCTTGTAATGCCTGAGCTCTTAAAAGTCAAAGAACCCATTAACAGTATCTTGAGAGCTGGAGATGTACACGCTCATACTGGACACCAAGCTGCCATTTGAATTTTTTAAAGCATTTGTGACACAGAATTTCAGGACATGTGTGCACATCAGATTTCTCAGCTGAAAATGCAAGGCCATTGAACCCATTAACTACAGTAATGCAACTATTGTGTTTCTAATTAAAATCTGTTGTGCTTGTTACGTATTGCATTTATCTTCTCTGCTTCCTGTGTAGTGAACAGGCCTAGGCAGAATGCAGCCTACTGCAGTCTTGAGGTATATATTATACATTCACACACACAAAAAAAAAAATCACTGAAATGCTCATCTCTGAGCCATAAAGTGACAATGCTATTTGCATTATTTCTTCCTAGCTGACAGTGCCACTTTAGGACCTCAGCTCTGGGTAAGGATTACAACTCATACTATTCACGTTATAGCAACTTAATGAAAAGTTGTCACTTCAGCATGTATCTGTTCTTATTTGCATTCTGCAAAGTATCTATCTACCTGCTTAAACAGGGTATCCCAGGCCAAAGTATTTCCCACCACCACCGAGCAATGTGTCCAGCTCGGTGCTACCCCTCACTTCAAGAATGTTTGCGCTGACGGTCTCTGCTTGGACTGTACCAGGTGTTAGAACTTATTCCGAATGCACTCCTCAGACACCGCTATCTTCTGCTGCTGCTAGTGCTGAGCTTGAGGAGGAAGGCACAGAACAGATTAGAGCCATGACGACTGTGTCACACCTGAGGCCACGACACAGTTACGTGTTCAGCGATTTGTGCATAAGCACCCAGAAGGTGGGCACCCCTCCAAAATCATTTAATACTTTTAGTTTGGCTTTATCGCCATGTGATTCTCAAACACACTTCAGTTGCTTTACTTACATGGAAATAAAAAAATAAAAAAGGGGTTGCCTTCCTGTTCCCTGTGGCCTCCCAAGGGTTTTTAGGTGCGACTGCCGGTGCAGGTGCTCGGGGTGGCTCCTGCGGTCGCGCGGCGGGAGCTGCCTTCCAGCCGCCCTTCCTGAGGGAGACTTGGCGGGATGCGCAGTGTCACCGGCACCAAACCTTCGCCTCACCACTGCTGTCGCCCTCCTCCTTAGCTCACCCGTACCTATCCTCGCCTCGCCTCACCCCATCCTCCTGCTGACCTTCCCCCTCACGGGGCCGCCCTGGCAGGCGGCGAGGCGTTTGTCCCGGAGCTCGGTTATTGCGACCCCACAACCGACACCGTTAGCCGGGAGGGCGATTAAAATAACATGGGGCTCCTCTAGGCGCTAATGGGATTAGAGACGAGGCCGGCGAGGCGCGGGCAGCGCTGCGGCCATGGCGCGCCTCTGATGGCGGGAGGGCAGCGCGGCGGCTGCGCCTCATGGGCGGGGGCGGGATACCCCAGGTAATCGGGGAGGGCAGCGGGGCGGGAGCGCCCCGGCGGCGGGCAGCGATGCTGGGGAAGGCCTGTTTGCCCGGGGGGCGAGGGGAGGCGGCGGCCGCCCAGAGATAGCCCAGGTGAGGAGAAGGCGAAGCGGGGGGCCTGGGCGGGGAGCGCGGCGGGGCAGAGGGAGGCGCGGCTCTGGGTCGGGGGAAAAAGCGCGGAGGGCTGCGAGGAAGGGAGTGCGACAGCGGGAGGAGGAGAGGAGCGCGGGCCCGGGGGAGGGCAGAGCGCGGCGGGAGGCGGAGGAGAGCGTCAGCTGGAGCGGGGATAGCGGGAGCGCGGCGGGAGGCGGAGGAGGAGAGCGTCAGCT
>VZTF01009104.1:1701393-1790591 GCA_013397755.1 Cnemophilus loriae | reverse complement strand
CGCGGACATGAGGGGCGCCGAGCCCCGACCCGGCCTGCGGCTCCCGGCGGGCATCGCCAGGGCACAGAGTTCCCGGCAGATCCGCCGCCAGCCGTGTGGAAACGCCGGGAGGCGTTGGCGGTGCCGGCGGAGCTGTCCGCGCCCGGCCCGGCGGAGGACGCGGCTGGAGCAGGCTCCGCTCCCGCGGGGACGGCGCTGCCGGACCCGGCGCAGCGGCAATGGCAGCGCGGGCTGGGGGCGCGGGAGCGGCTCCGGCGGGGGCACCGCTTGCGTGACAGCCCGAGTGCTGCCGCCGGTGTAGCGCAGTGTGCTCCCGCCCCGGGCTGTGCAGAGCCGGGTCCGAATTCCCTGCCCCTGCTGCTGCTGACAGGTGTACCGAGAAAACGCGAACAGGGAGACGCCGGTCTAATAGATTAGTGAGCGCCAGAGCTAGTACTGTTCAAATAGGGACATTTTTCCTTAAACCCTGCGTTTCCCCTCACTGACTCCCACCCCTTTTGTGCTTGCTGATTGTGTGCTGAACTGATTTTTCTGGATGAATCAACAACACGTTATGAAAAATGTATTAAAGTATAGTGGTGTAATGTGGGTGAGTAGGGCACCGACAGGCATATGGCACTGCAATACTCAGTCACTCGTGGGCGGGCAGGAGCCCACTGTTAGCTCGATGGGAGCAGTGGGACCTGTGTCATCATCAGGACAAATCATAAGGAGGAAATATGTGAACTTGTCAGATCTTCTGAGAGGAAGATATCAATCACAAATTTGTACACTGAGAGTTTATTACCTGTAAAAAAGCAGGAGTGATATTTAGGTGGTAGTGGTCATACAGTTTTCTTTCACTGTACTTACCTGCTCCTAGTGAAGCAAAGTGTCACAGAAGGCGTGATAGGTTGTTTCATTTAAACATAGATGGTTTGCAAATAAAAATACTTTCATGTCAGCAGTTGTAACAAAATGGGCCTTACATGAATTGTAGAATGTGGGGTTTTTTATACTTTGCTTTTCCCCACAGTTACAGCTAGTATAGACAGTGTCAAGAAAATGTATCACTTGAAGAAACATAATGTGGAACTAGTAAGCTTTCTGTCATTAATTCCAGATCTTGCTATTCCTTGCAGATAGAACACAGTTTGACGAATCTGTTCATCCTGATTGTAACAAAAAAAATCAAATTAAGTTTTAGACAAAAATATGTT
The DNA here is from genome assembly GCA_013397755.1 of Cnemophilus loriae. NCBI lineage: Eukaryota > Metazoa > Chordata > Aves > Passeriformes > Corvidae > Cnemophilus > Cnemophilus loriae. Next base: position 1,789,392 of record VZTF01009104.1, on the reverse strand, counting down.
GTCATGCAGATTAGCTTTATTACATTTAATCAGAGGTTTTTACAATATATTCAGTGGTTTGATTCTGATTATGTAAGTTACATAGAGTGTACCATACCTATTTTATTCTCCCCAAATGCCACTGCTGTCTGTGTGCAGCAGTGGATGCAGTTGTGTGTTACATCTTCTGAGAAGTTTAATTGTGGGAAATGTAATGATGACAGTTGTTCTATTTAATATTTTCTGTGTCTTCTTGGAAATGTTTTATTTGCTGGCATGTTGAGGGGAAGCTATATATATTTGTGTGCTTTAAAAGTACATCTGAAAGGACCTGATTCAACTCCTACTTTGTCTTCAGTTGGAGTTGGATCAGCTCTATATTGTCCTGTTTCATGATGAGATTCTGTGCTTTTTGAGGTACAGCAAAATATTATAGTGGGTCCTTTAGTAATACATACCACAAGCATTCCATTTCATAACATTTCTAACTTGACATCATGTTGCTGCAATGCAATGCTGTGTAAAGATTTAGTTGACTAAAAGTGTTAAAAATAAGGCAAACTTTTTTTTCTTTTTTTAAATTTTAGGGAGATGTGTGAATTTCTTGACCATTTGAAAGTATGTCTCTGGGATATTCTTATTAATAGGTGACATGATATGTATTCACATTTTCTTTGAGAACTTTAATAGCATTAGGCATTATCTGTATGGATAGATTTTATGCTTATGGATGAAATACTATTTTCTGATGCACTTAGAGAAGTGCTTAAAGGTACTTTGTCATGTTAATTTTTTCTTATTTGCGCACAATCTATATCAAATAATGCATTAAGGAAATCTGAACATTAGAGAGAAAATATGTTGCTGTTACTCAGATCAATGCAATATTTGTGTATATTTACAATACATAAACCAAAATAATATTCCAATACTGTATCACTGGAAATCTCAAAAATACCTAAGGAAAACATATAAATTAAGTCTTCTATAGTCAGAGGGTGCTTTTTAATCTATTTTTATTTGCTTATTTTTAAAAGATTAAAAAATTCTGTTTAACCAATGAGATTCATAAGGTCTTTGATGTGTGAATCCATATTGTAAGTGGAAGCAAAGACATAATTTAATAAAAAAGGGTTAAAATACTCATCCTTTTGTTGGTGGAGATAATCCACCTGAATCCTACTGAAAGAAAATGAAAAAGGTAACAGCGATGTTTTATTTCTTTATAGAGCATCTGTCACTCTAATTTTCTCCTACTTTCCCCCCCACCAAAATGTAAGTCCTGTTCTGTGATGCGTGGAAGCAGAGCTACAAATGAAAACACCGATGTCTCACGATGGGTTAAGAATAAATAGTTATGAAGTAGAAGCTATGCCATTGGCTTGCAGTGGGAGGTGGAGGAGACACAAACGTGATCCTTGTGGAGCTTATAATTTTATGATGAGGTTTACTTGGGGCAGTAGTTTTGGACTCAGTGCTGGAGGAAGCTGCTGGAGTCCTGAACTGCTGATTCAGACCCTTTCCTGTGTGTGTGCAGTGTTGTAATCTAATATGTAGGAGCCTAAACAAGATGAGTAGGATGTTTTTAATCCCCTTGCTGGAGGGACAGTATTTGGATACAAAATTCACCATCATAACTCTGCTAGCACAGGTAGAATGCAGCAGGGACTAACATCTGCAAAGGTGATCAAGAAAAAAACTGACAGCTGAACTGGGAATAGTTTAAAAATAGTAAATTTTTATAAATATTTACTGAAATCTGAATGTGTGCAACCCGAGTCCTTTTACAATAGGGAAATGTTAAATCACATTATTGAGGGGAGCTACACAGGTAGACCATAATTTCTTGTCAAACTGCTTATTATGTTTCTCTGCTGCAAGGAGAAGGTAGCAGGCAAATAAATAAACAAATGAAAAAGAAAAACCTACAACAAAACCCCCAACGGGATATCCTATCCATTCTAATAGTTCTTCTCACTAATATTCCCTTCTGTTTCTTGCAGCATTTGCCTTTAGTTTGAAAGACTTCCTGTGCTTTGGCGAACACCCCGCTGCTCCCCTTGGTGCAGGGGAGTGCAGCATCATGAAAAAAGGCAAAAAGCTCAGTTAGTGATAAGTTTTCATTGGGGAGATTATGGAAATGGCTGACACGATTCCATATTTACATTCTTTTAAGAATGATTGGTAGTTGTCTGAGGCAATCTAGGTTACAGAAAAGAACGCAGATGCAGTGCACTACAGAATTTGAATTTTGACAGGATCCAGTTCCCCTCTTTGGTACTGTTGTTCAAAGAATGTGTGATATAGAAGCCTGGATGTTAAATCATAGCTGCTTCTTGTAAGATACTGCACAGGCACATTTATTTTCAAGCGTAGGAGTAAACTTATTTGAAATCAGTGAGGAGTAACCAGCATGTCTGGAATTAAGCACTGATCTGAAAGCTTTGTTATCTCAGAGTCTTTGTATTTAAGCTGGGGCTTGGCTGTAGAAGCCCAGGCTTATAATGGAGAATGTCTGTTTTATCATTAGGACCATCCCTAGGGAGAAAAATGCCATTGTTTGTTTATGTTCCAAGTAGTGTCATATTTAGTATAATTAAATAATGGAAAATGTCACCTTAATGTAGGAGAAAGAAAACATCGAAGATTGATCTTCTTGGTGTCTCGACAACTCTATGGAAAAGTACAGATCCTCAGAATGGATATTTTCCATTTTCGATTACTGGTTCCAGTTAATATTGTTTGAAATGGGGATAAAAATTTCAATTTAGCCCACTGTAAAGATTTATTAATGTTGCAAGTTAATTAATACCTTTTTTTTTCCGGAGGGAGGCAGGATACCATCCTTAGAATCAACATACTTGCAGAGGTGCGCAAGAATTCAGCACAGCAGCTGAGTGCTCGGTGTCTCTAGCATTGTTTCAAACTTGCCTTTTATTTTCTCAAACAAATAGTAATATTGAGTAACTATAATTGTGAGCATTTCCAGTCTGATCAGTGGGAGTAAATTTCAGCTTTTTCTGCCTTGTGTTTGAGCCAGAAGCCAGTGATCACATTGAGCTGAGCCCAGGCTGCGTCCTCACTCTCTGTGGTGCTGAGGAAGCCTGGCTTCCAATGGGAGGGATCATAGTTATGGGAATTTTATACATCTCTCAGCTGAGATCTGTGTAGCTGTCAGAGGCAGAAGTTTCCGAGAAGTTCGCCTTCGATGTTGCCACAAGAACCTAAAATGCTTTCTTTATAGGATAGGCAGGCAACTTCCAGTATATGAGAAGTGTAATAATTATGTCACCAGTAGAAGTCTTGTTGAGACTGCACAGTTGTCAAAACCTTGTCCACCCTGCATTAACTCTAGCACTAATACTGCACTTGGAAAACAAATACAGAAAATGTGTCATTTCAAGACATGTGTTTTAAACATTCTGGTGTTGGCTTTTATAAAATTGTTCAGAACGCTAATCACTGAACAAGAAGTTTATGAAGTTCTTGAAAGATTTTCAGTGTGACTGGTCTGTCTAGAAATTAAGATGACATTACTAATTTCAGACATAATTTAACTACAAAAAACGTTAGGTAATACTGAAAGTTGTTATAAATAGTAATTATGTGTGAGTAGAATATAAATATAGCTTTTATTAATAAACTCGTATTATACACATACCATCTGATTATTTTATAATATGTGTTAAGTCATTAGCCCTTGATAGGACACTCTACCTTGAAGTCACTGTTGCACATTATTTTGTTAGGGTACTGTGCTTGTCAGTGGTATACAGAGAATGAAAGTTTAGGTTTTTGCTTATTTTACAAACTAGAGAAATAATTTAGAGTCATGGTTATGTAATGTGATATACGATCAGGAGCCAGTCAAGGTCAATGAAACCATTGTAAGAATTGTGGATAATAAATAAGGGCCTCAGACTCCAGGTGGGATATACAGAATGGTTCGATTTTACTTGACTAAAATTTTTGAAAGTTAATGAATTGGGTACCTTAATCTAGGATTCCTTTGATGAGCTCCATTAAAAAGGTGTTATGTTTCCAGAATATTAAACACCTTATTTGAACAGAAACAGCAAATTTGAAGCAAGGCATCAGGAATTGTTCACTGCCTTCAAAGATCCTTATGCTATATTCTACTTTTTAAAACCCTAGACTTCCGTGAACATATCATTCCTAGGCTTTTGTTCAAGACTGCTTTCTTTGAAGTAGTTGATGGGCTGCAGATATTTTAAAAGGGCTCTTACATATTCTTCTTCTTTAGCCTATGATAATTCCTCTATACTCCTGATGCAGGTATTACAGTGACTTAGCAATTTGCTTATTAATTTGCTATTAATACAGTATTAATTTGTATTCAGAAATTCACATAAAAGTTGAAAGGAGGCAATCAGATGCAGTAATTTTCATTACTAGTTATTTTTTTTAACTTAAGTTTCAGATGCCAGAACCATGGAGCATTGCATTATAGTTTCAGTGTTCACTTAAAAAGAATGAACTTTGTTTCTCTGACTACAGTGAACGCTTTGGAAACACAAAGCATGATTTGAAAGAGAGAAGGATTTTAAAAAACTGTTTTTCACATTTCTTAATAATTTAGTTTTGAGTCAATCTCAAAGCACTTTGGATCTTTTCTCATGAGTTTGAACTCACGTGGGTTTATTTTGCAACTTTATAGTCTTAACTTCTGAGGTATATTCATTGTGGAAATGTCTAGTATTTGAAGGAGTTCCTGTTGCAGTACTGCATGAGTGCTACTGGAAATGGATTCTTGAGAGTCTTATTGCTGCATCCAGCATTCTGCAAAGCCTGGGTAAAATTGATCCGAGTCTGTCTCAGGCCTGTTATTGCTTCCCTTTGCTAAAACTGTGGGAGTGGAGGCACTGGAGAAGCTGGTACTTAATTGGTTTGCACTTGCCCCAAAGTTTCCTCATCAGCCGTAGAGTCAAAAACCCCCATGGTGCTGTCAGTATAGATATCTCACCTCAGCTCCTTCCTTTGGTGTACATACAGTGCAAAGCTTCCCAATTCCCACTATCAATGGTATTGATTGGATTTTTCTCTGGTTGGTTAAATAATACTTTATTTGCTTGTAAAGAGATCTAGAAATTAATGATTTTATAAAGGATTGGAGGGAATAGATAAGTTGTGATAGTCCTTCTCATATAATTACATTTTTAAAGTTAAATGTAACTTTAAAAAGAGTTTTCTGTATCGTAGAAGCTAACAAGTAACAGCCATAATTTATTCTCCAGCAGAATGAAATGATGGCTGGATTCCAGTGGCAGTAAGTTCATTTTTTCAAGTGACTTTAAAGAGTGAAGCTCCTAAGCAGAAGGGCCTTCAAAACATACCACTAGTGTAGTTCTTTGTTAAAATTATATAACTTTGATTAGCCTGTTATTTGAACTTGTTTGGGCTTTTTCCATGGAAGCAGTTTTTTTCTTTTTTTTTAATAAAGGCTTTTCAGTATCAGAAAACATTAAAAGTTTCACAGCTTAAAAAAATGCACATTTGTGGGTAAGACCCTAAAAAAAAATGGTTTGAAATGTTACTCAAAATAAGGAAAAGCCCAGTGTAGCTTACAGCTGTTAAACTTTTCTATTAAGTATAAGGAGGAGGTCTAACATGCCAAGCATTTAATTCATCACAGGTGCATTTGAAGATTAATTAACCCAAATTATAACTAATGGAGTAGATTAAGATTTCCTGTAGAGGGAATAAACACAAACTCTGACAGCACAGGAACAATGGATCCCTCTGAGGGCCCCAGCATCTGCACTTGCCATGGACACAGAGTGAGTACAGTTAGGTACTTGAGCAGAGATGTTTGGAGCGCTCCGTTACAGAAGAGACATTCATACAATAGCAACGTGCTGTCATCGTAAATGTCACTGTCCGGGGAACAAGATAGGGACTGAGCAGTTGTCTTTCTTTGGAAATCTGTCCTGGTAATTCCTGATGACATTTTAGCAGGGAATCCGCGGTGTACTTAAAGTTCTTGTTGTGTGAACAAATATGTTACTGTAGTAGGCAGGCACGTTTCTCAGAATTCAATCCATGTATGATTAGACAAAAAAATCCAGTGCAGTTTCAGCAGGCGTTTCATATTGTAATTAAGGTGTATGGATATTATAGTTATGTTTTCAGGTAGAAATTTGCAGTTTAAAGTTGGCAATAAGAAAACCCAAGAGGAAAGAAACATCTAAACCAAATTACTATGTTATTGAGGAAACTTAGAGCAAGCTGTTTGTATGTGTGTGTCAGTGTGCATGTGTAAAAGCCCCCAGAAATCAGGCAACTGAAAACAAAATAGTGATTTGGTAGTTGCAGTAATTCAACAAAAGATGAAGGGCTTTCTCTTTATAAATTCAATAAGAGATTTGAAAGGATTTGCTTTAATTTTCAAGTTTGGGTATTGTAACTTCTTCTCCCTAGCTATCCCATGGGCATGTTATCCTGACCATGAGGCTGTGTAGACCTGGAAGTCTAATCAAACGAGTGTATTCAGCATATAGTTACTGCATTTTGTATTTGGAGTTGTGTATTTCAGGAGTTGATGTAGCCCACTATGCAATGTCCTGTTTTGATGATGCATATGTTTGAGGCATCTCCACCTTTCTTTCTTTTTTGCACAAACATTTATGTGCATACTAAAGCCGTTAATTCTAAATAAAAGAACATAAAAAATGTCCTAAAGTATTTTTTTGTGAGAAGAATCTTAATGGTTTTAGAGAAAAATACTGAACTGCTGTCCAAGGACTAGAGAAATGCACAAAAATACATCTTATTTCTTGTTTAAGCTAGTCTTTGAAATATTCTATGGCTGCAGTTGAGAAATAATATGAAAAAAGTATAAATCTGGACATGAAGACTTTTATATTTTTAGGTAATTCTTGGTGAGTGTATTTGGAATACAGTTTTCCTTTTCCTAACGTGCCAGTCTGACTAGGGACTATTTTGCATTTAAAATATTCACCTCACAAATCCTAATACACTTAGTTAATTGTTAACCCCACTTAGTTCTGCTCATTAATGATTTCCAACAAGCTCATTGAAATATGGATTGCTTCCTCCAAATATTTTAGTTATGGACTCCCCCTAGGACTATGTGTAGGTTATGAGATGATGAAAGGCCTTATGAAGTGTAGTTGCTTAATGTATTACCTCTATAACTTTAACAGATGTTATTAATGTCATTATTGTTGGTTGTTACTCACAGCTAGAATAGCTGAAGCACCATCAGCACTCAAACTGGAAAAGGTCAAAAACCAAATAATGCCAGGCTCCTGGTGATTTAACTGACAGCCATCAAGGTGTATCACAGGACTTGGGCTTCCGCTGAAGCCATAGAGAAAAATAGTCCCTTTAAATTTTTAGAAGTCAAATATATTTTTCTATAATGTACCTTTTTTCTGATTCTATGCATTTTTGTACAAAAAAGATAACTTCAGCATGTTTTTGACAAAATCTGCAAGCAGTGTGGTCTTGATGGGAGCTAGACTTCTACAGACTTGTGGTCTTATTTTGGCACTTAGTGATTGAAAACTGTCACTTGGAATGACATTTCTTATATAAATAGCATGGTAATGTGTTTTCCTTTGGAAATTTTTTACTTTAAGCAAGCAAAAGAATGTATTCTTTGTCTGATATGTGGCTCTTTTTGTTTGGCAGGGTAACTCCATCTTCCGAAAATCCCAATGGTGCTACCTGTAGTGTAAGTCAGGGAAAGCCCTCTTTAAGAAGAATAAAAGGGAGAATACACAGAAGCAAAAGTCTTGATAGCATTGATTTCTGTGAATTCACTGTGAGTACCATATCTTTTACATTTATCCTCTACGAAGTTAAGAGAATCTTATTAATAAAACAGTTTGCTTCTTGCGTTGGGTTTACCTGTTTGTCAGATTAGCAAAGGTATTGTACGTAATGTTTTAATTGCCTTGCTACACTGCCAAATATTAAGAGCAGTGATGTTGCTTGTATAATCAGTGATGTACAACTACATTCTTGTTCTTCAGCAACCATGAGATAGAAATTTTTATGTCAAATTTTAGCATTGTTGCCTGTGTAAGATTAAGAAATTGACTGGAAATTGAGTAAATATGAAAAGCCAAATTAGATTTCAAATTTTATTTTTATATCGAGATTTTGGAAGTTGCATTTAAAGTCAAACATTACTTTTTACAAAACCCACAAAACTATTTCAGTTGCATATGGCTATAATAAAGTGCTAGAAAAGGAAATATATTTTTCTAAAAGATGTGCATGCTTATAGCACTTGAAAGCTGGTATCACAGGTTATAGGTTACTACAGTTAGACAGTACTGGTATATACCTTTTCTCTTCTCTGTGGTGAGGGGGTAGGTGTGTTTGTGGTATAGTTTTGGAAACTTTAATGTAATCATGGTAAAGAACATGACAACCTCCCAACTAACTGGGGGCAGTTTGATCAGAACACATTATATTCTGATAAACTAAAATAATGTACTTTTTAAATACTTAAACAATGTCAAAGAATATGTTAAATTATAAATTGGTTATGAAATATGAGGATGAAAGCTAAAAAATACGTGCTGTCTTTAAAATGTAGAAATCAATAGTGATGTGAAGATATTGTCTGGCATTGCGTGGTGCTAGAAACGATATCACTGAAATGTTCGGATGGGATTTGGGGAAACATCTTTAAGGCACAACAGTGGTTTGAGTGTGTTGTCTTTCAGTGGGATGTTTTTCACAGACGATGCCAATAGCATAATTGGTATTTTTTTCCTCAGGACAGCTTTGTTTCTAATTGCGAAGGCTCACAGAGCTATCTTTGGGACAAAGAGCTTGTTGTTTGCTGTTCAAGGAAGTAATGAACTTACTAGCAAGGATTGGGGATGTGGTGTGTTGTGTGGTGCCCAGATACTTCTGGATACGGCCAGTCCTGCGCGGCCGGGTGCCCTGGCTGGGGGATGTGTGAGGGAGCTGTGCTCGGGCTGTGCTGCCTCATTTCCAGCTGCCTTTGGTGTGGCTGTGCTAACTGTTGTCACAGCACTGATCCTGCTGTAATCATTGCTCTGCTGAAGGTTAGAAATTCCCCTAGGGAGCAAAATTTCCTTCTGCTATATGGGTCTTCGTCTGTGTGGTCCTATTAAGGAGTTTTATCTAAATCTATCTCTACTCTTGCGGCCTTCAAAGAAAAAGAGATTATAGCCAACGGTAAAAAGAATTTCTTCCATGCCATAGAACCTTTGCAAAGAGATTTGAGACAGATAATAATGGGCGAGTCTGTATCTGTAGCATACGAATGTGTAGATTATGTTTGTGTATAAATTCATACATTAATAACTAAGATTGATAATTAGGATCAAGAAAGGAAGTTCACTTTTTCTGAGGTCTCATGTTAGAGGATGATACAGGTTTAAATAGCTGAGCACACAAATCAGAGTTAAAAATATGGGTTTTCTTGCTGCTAAATAATTTAGAATCACACGGAAGTATTTCTTGATATTGTATAATTGTGGTTTTATTGTTCACAAATTGTGATTAAAAATAGATCTAAAGAAGTAATTGAGTAAATTAGTATGCCTAAGTCTTTCAAGAGTGCTCTCAGAACTGAACATTTTTCATGTTAAGAGTCTTCATCTAGTGAAAACACTCCGGCACTGGCAGACAGAACAAAATTAAAAATAAAAATTAAAACACAAAGGAGCTTTTTTAAAATGTTCTCTTTACAACTATTTTATGCCATAGTATATTAATTTTATGCGCAGCAAAGATGAAAAGTTTCATATTTAAATATGTGGATAACTTATATGCTGACAAAGTAATGTCAGCATCCAGTGAACTGTTGGTTTCATTCATCATGTAGTGAGAATGAGATCCATTAATAATTCTGAATGTTGCTGGATTTCACTTTAAAATAAGTAATGTCTACGTACATCCTAAACTAATCTTTTTTGTAAACCTTTTGTTTAAAGGTTTCACTCAGCAAATTCTTATGGAGGACAAATCCTAACAGCAGAAAGACATAAAAAATAACTTATGCTTCCTTTTCTCCAAGTGAATAAATGTGTCCCCAGTGGGGAAGTTCTGCATTTCAATGCAATATGCCCATACAAAAACTCAATATATGAAAGTGCTGTACTTACTACTGTACTGTGACTTCACCTGAAGCTGGGGACAAGATGTGGGAGATGCATTAAACTGGGAGGCTCTTTAAGAAATAGTTTTATTCTTTGCAAGGGAGACGATAACCAGTGAAGAGCCTTTTGCATGTGTAAAATTTCAGCAGAGGGCAGGGAGGGACTGCCACAGGTGCCTTCAGAGGGTGTCTGGGGCAAGGTGATGCTGCCAAGTCTGTCATTCACCGTGGTTAGTGAAATATGAAGTTTGTGATATTAATGGCTTTTGGTTATACCTGTGGCTCTTAATATGGGTGATCTGCCTAAGACTGCAAAGAGGTCCTTGCCTGTGAAACCTCGTTATCCAACGGCCTGCTGCTGCAGTGACTGACTGCAAGCCTCAGGTGTTTGGATGTCTCTGCTCTGGAAGTGTTCAACGTCAGGCTGGATGGGGTCCTGGGCAATCTGCTCTAGTGGATGGCATCCCTGCCCATTGTGAGGGGTGGGAACTAGGTGACCTTAAAGGTTCCTTCCAAACCAAGCCGTTGTATGATTTGTGTGAGACTGTCAAAGCACACAGTTCCTGGCTGGTGCACTGCATGCCTGTATTAACATCCCATACCTGGCTCACCTGTATTAAGCTCACAACACCCTTCCAGAAGATATAAGTTCTTCCTGATTACAAGTGGTGGGAGTCTGCAGAACTGCTGACAAAATCTCAGTCGTATTTCTTAGTGATACCACTGCTATCTTAAGTGGATGGTGCTGGGGTTTGTAAGTGATGCCTCTTTTTACCATTTTGCTAAGGCAGCAAGTGAGAAGATAAAGTGATGAAATTATGTTAAGCCACAGAGTGATAGCACAGCAACTCTCTTAAAATGTGTACCCATTTTCAACTTCTTGCACCCTTTTTCTTTTCTTTATCCTCTCCACGTATTAGCAGTATCACTTAGTCAGATTAGCACCTGTTCACCCAAACAAAGTAAAATCTGGTTTATTGCCCTTCAGTTCTTCTTTAAAGGAGTATCATCATGCTATGCTGTGCCAGATATTAGCTCTTGAAAAAATCAGTTTTAGTGGTATGTATGAAACAATACACCTGTATTTTATGTTGAATATTGGCAAATGGTTATTTTCAGAAATGTTGAAGTACTCCTAGTCTACGTTGCAGAAAAAGGGAGAAAAGATAGAGAATAAAATTATCAGCTCTTGGAGGCACATGTGGACTACCTACTACCTTGTTGTACTAATGTTCCATTACATCCATATTTTAATCTTTATTACTCTGAAACAAACTCTGGCTTTGTCCAAGCTACCCCAGATAGCAGAAGCACTTCTGAGCCCAGTTCATCGACAGGGTTTCTGTTGTACTAGGCACTGTGCAAACACGAAGTGTTTACTCTCCAGGACCTTACAATCTATTTCTAATAATAGGTAAGATGTGACTAACCTTTGATTCCTTAGCTGCATATGGCTCTCAAGCTGTTCGAGTGCTGCACTGATGCTAGGGCTTCTGAAGGTCACGTTGGGATGCAGGTGCATTTTGGGACTGCCCTGCTTGATGGAGCCCTGGGAGTCGTCCTCCTCACTAGTGTGTGAGCTACCTTGGGAGGCTGTGTGACAGCTCGGAGCTGTATGAATGGATCTCGTGTTGCTGCCTGTATGACAGGTTTTGTGCAGGTCTCATATCACTACAAACACTGACCACCCCTACAATGCGTAGATGCAGAGAAACCGTTCCCTACCTTTCCTTTGAGTCAGTGCTGACGTTTTCTGGGAATGACCGAAAGGGAGACTTTGAAAACTTTTATAAGGAGCTCATATAATGAATTTTATGTCCAAGATACCTTTTTTCACTCTTAGTTTTGTAACTCTTTGATTGGACTTGAGAAATTACTGAAATCAGCACCTTGAAAAGTGTATTTTTAAAGGAATACAGATTTAAGCCTTTCCTGCTAAAATCAGCCCTTGTGGACAAAGGAGCTCATCTTAGAAATCAGAGCACTGCAGTTATTTCCAATATGAACAAGTCCAGTGCTGGAGGCAGCTGGTGCTAGCCTGCTCTCACTAAACATGCACACAGCTAGGTTCAGTTAACCTGCAGCTGGAGCAAAGCAGAAAATCTCCAGTGTACTTCCACTTGCATAGGAGTTAAAATTGAAGGAATGATTTTGCAAAATGTTATAGCAATGCAGTGTTTTTTTTTCCTCACTTTTCCATTCCTTTCTAGTCATTCCTTTTTCAGATGCATTGTTTTGTGTCTTCTTGCCGTGTACTGCCAATGAAGCGATGCTGGCTAGAATCGCTGTGCACTAATGCTTTAGAGGTCCGTGATGTCAGCATGCAAAGCACAAAAGTAACACAGTAGGGTAGGAGATTCCCCAAAAGAGGAGAAAAGAAAGACAGCTAAGTACAAAGAGCAGTCTGAATAGAGCACTGTGGAATGCATGACAAAATGGAAGAGGCAACAAAGGAAGAGATAATCAGAAAGTGAGAATTAGCTAATGCGCGGTTGCCTTCTTTAGATAGGGAATGCACATGTTCACCTGGAACTGTAATTTTTGGTGCACTGTAGTGAGTGTTATGCCTTTGAACGAGGGCGATACCTTGTATGATTTCTTGCAGAGGAGCTGCAGAAACTCGGTATTTCTGTGTGTGCTTGCCTGCTCTCATTAGCAGGATGGAGTGATTGACCTCGCATGCTCTGTGGGGGTGTGTGCCCGGCGTGTTCTGTGTGCAGGGAGGTGCGTGTGCGCCCGAGTTCTCAGGGAGCAGCTCCCGGTGAGTGGCTGTGTCGTTGTGCTGCTGCTGCTCTTACCAGCACTTTCATGTGCTTTATAATTTCTAATGAAGTTTCAAGGCTCTTTAGAGGCTTTAGTGATTAACTTTAATGGATGTTTGTGATGACATCCTTATTTCACTTCCCCAATCTCCTTGGTAGATTTTTATAGCCTACAGCAGGCTTAGAATCAATTTGTTGTTGGACATGTCCTTACCAGTACGTTGGGTAACTGTTGCTGTGAGTAGCCCCATTCCCCCAGTGAAAAAAGGTGATCAAAACATAATATTGCACTATACTGGTTAACTTGTTGTGGAGCATATTGCTGAGCAAGGCAGTCTAGTTTGTACTGAAGTACAGATTTATTGCAGTTTTTTATTTGATTTCATCTAGTCCAAACTCATCTTCCCTTTGAATTATCTTACAAATGACTTCTGAGGTGGTAGATATTATTCAGTAGTTTGATTTTTGTTTTTTTTTAATAAGATTCTTCTGGTTTTATACTTTCATTTGTCTTGATTTTCCTGCTGAGTATTTTAATTTGAATATGTGTCTGTAAAACTAGTAAAATGAGAAATGAATAATAACACAAATGATATGTATCAGACTCAGTTTCTTAGGAATGAGACATAAGAGTGCTCATGTTCTTTAAAAAGTCCTGCAGGTATTTTGATCGTCTCTGTAGATGTGGAAGGAAGAACTCATTAGTACAGCTGGAGTCTTGTGGATGCCCTTAATTTGTTACTGTTCAGAGAAGTGTGGTTGTTATGCAGCTGTTTCCGAGATTTAAATCCTCTCTGGTAGCTTAGACTTGCTTCACAATATTGTTGTTGTACTGTAACCCATTTATTATAATAATTTAATCTATTGATGGTGTATGAACACAGTACTGACTTTATACAGTAGTGCCAGTTTTGGCCAGTTTATTTTACCTAAGATAGTTTAGATAATGAAAAAAAAAGGAATATTTAAGCGGTTAACACATTTTACAGTTAATGAAATGAAAATACTTTATGTCTTACGTGTGTATTTTTATTGGCCAAATATATAGAAAAAAAGCAGAAATATGCATATTACTGGTTTTAATATATATAGTCAATAGTTTTAAATACAGAAGAAAAAGAGTTTAATAGGAACAACTTTGGAAATATAATACTGATGGAAAGAGGAAAAAACCTGCAGGCTTTTGATCCAAGATTACAACTCCTCTGGGAAAGAGGAGTATATTTTCAGCATTGTTTATTCTGTCATCTTGCTTTTTATTTAAAAACAAATCCAAAGTTTTATGTAAGAGCTATTCTAAATGTCAAGGCAAATTATTAAGTCTCAAGCATAATACTAGGTGAAGCTTATGCAGCCTTAAGATTAACCTAAGGAAGTTAACCATAAATGAACAAGTAACTTAATTTGCTAAATTCTGAATTGTGATTGACCTTGATTTGTGTTTCTGATTCAGAGTGATTGATTTATGTTTCTCAACAAATTCAATGCTCCAGCTGAAGTCTACCAAGAATGTTAACTCCATACTGATGGCTGTGTTTACATTTAATTTTTATTAGAAATATATTTTTGAGTGCATGTTGTAGGTTATTTTTATTTCTTCTCAGAATGGCACTCTGAATTTGGGCAGATGGAGCTCTACTGAAATACTCTTTGGCATTTGTTGGACTAATACCTGCTTGATTACTCCACCACCATTATACTTGGCGGATGATTGTGACTTGTCAGGTCCATCGTCTCTTAAAATGTCAAAAGATATGTAGGCCATTGTGTAGTTTGTCTTTAGATTACATAATATCAGCTGCTCTTTGTGTGGTGGTGTAGGATGCTATTGTCATGCATTTAGTCTCAATATTACAGTGCCCACCTGCCAGTGAGCTGCAGCCCCAAGCAGGATGAGGGTCCAATTGTTTGTCCTTCAGCTAGCCCAGAGATGCAGGGAAGCAGAGAGGTGATGGAGAATGACCCCTATCCCTGCTTTTCAGATACTTCTGAGCTCCCTTGAATGTCTCAGTTTCTGAACTGAACTCTGTATGGAGCCACATGATGATCAGTGTTGTATTAAAGTAAATTGATGGGATGACTCAGGGAAAAGAGTAACGCTCATATAAATGTAAGCTTCTCTAGGTCAATGCTAATGTAATTTTTTTTTTCTGAAAAATCAAGGTTTCTTATGGTAGGTTAGATACCTTAATGTTTTGTTAGGCATTAGATACTTGTGAAGTAAATAATTGTTTCTGTCCAAAAGAATTTTATGTGAGTGACTCTAAACTGGCTTTGAGTCTAAGTGCATTTGTCTTTCATGCCAAAAATTCTTCCCAGATTTATTTCTAAAGTAGAAGTTAAGATTATATTGCTCAATCTATTTTCCTGTTATTGATAGATTTTATTTGTTTGACCTTTCTCCACAGTTGTGCTCGAAAAGAGGCAGACTTGTTATATATGAGGAAGCAAAGACTGCAACAATTTCTATTTCAGGCTCTCACCCTTGTGCTTAAAAATAGCAAATAACAGAAGTGTCAGTAAGAGTGGCTTTTCAAATATATCACTAGAATGTATATGCTAGTAGCATGTCTGTTTTAATATTTTTATTAGGTTGCTGGAGGTTTTTTCGCTTTAGGTTTGTTGGATGTTTGGGGTTTTTTGTCTTTTGCTAAATTTTTTGCCTCACCAGAACTGTTTCCACTTGGAAACTAGAGTTTGGGTGATTAATTCTAATGACTTTCAAAATCTGATTATTATTATTAAGCAAAATATGTTGTTTTTGTTTGCAAAAGCTGCTTGGAATTTTCTGTCATTAAATACTTGTCTATGTGTGGGCACCACTGGCATGTCTGCAAAGATATAATAATTTCATGGAAATAATAATGATCCTCTAATGCAGGTACAGTCAGTGTCAGCATGCAGTCTTTGGTGGGGACAGAAATTTTTCTTGCTGCTTTTTCTAGCAAAAGAAATTGGAATGTTTCCTTTGACCTTCAGACACTTACTTTCTGTTACTGTCTCAGAAACAAGATTCCTTGATCCATGCCTGGCAATACTACAGAAGGTTAAGGATGGGAATATTAGTATTCCACATGCACTTAAAAATTGTTTGTGCACTGAAATGAACGGAAGAATATTTTCTTCCTGAAATAGGGGAATTGATCTACATGAAAAATCAGAGTATCTTCATAACTTATGCACAAAGACAATAGCCACAGTTATAATTAAGGCCTTCAGGTTTTCAAGAGGTTTTAAGCCTTAAGCCTTTCACTAAGTGGGATTCTCTTAAAGTGCCCATCCACTGGTGTTCTCACCAAGCAGGACTTCAGTCAGACGGGTCAGACAGGTGTGGAGGTACTTCAGGGGTGTTCCAGAGGAACAGGTGCTGAGATGCGTGGAGGTGATGCAGACAGAATGTCTGCAAGTGTTGCAGTAATACTCAGCTTTATTTCGATAAGCCTGAAAATGCGCTTGGCCAAGTACTAAAGACACTGAGGGCGGGCTGGGCGAGATCCTGAAATACATTTGGCCGCCTTAGAAGGTCTTTTGAATTTTTTTTTCTTTTAAGTTTTTAAAGTTACAATAGAAGAAATATTAATCAAAGTACTCCATAGCTGTTACTCAGATGCTCCAGTCAGGATAACTACTGAAACACTTCAAAGTAGGATTTCACAGCACTGGGGTATATTTTTTTCCTTACACTGTGGAAGAATGTCTTTTTTAGTTACACAAAGGGATGAGAAGATAGTGTGAGTGCCTAAGCAGCTGCAGAATTCCTCTTTTTAAAGTCAGCCATGCTCAAGTTTATCTGTCACTATCCAGACGCTGATGTGCATATCTGTCTATATAAATTATATAAAAATATAAATATACATGTGTTATATGTACACACATGCATGCACTTTGCATTCAGTATACAAAAAATTACTGGTTAGGATCACTCTTTGTCAGCATGATCTCTATATAAATTTTTAGAGTCTTGTTGACTAAACTCTGCCTGTCACATTGTACCATCTCTGCCAGTAGTAAACATCTCCAAGGGCAGGGCCTGACCCTACACGGGCAGTCCTTCAACAACAGTTGTAGAATGTCATCGTCACCCTGTCAAGGTCTGCTTTTACCAACTTTTTTTCCTCTGCTCTCTGGAAGTCCCAGTGGGCATTCAGGAACGTGTCATTTATCACTCAAAATACGTCTTTTTTTGAATATTCTTCACCATTTCAAAGAATTCTCCATCTAGCCCTTTTCCCATCTTTGTTGTCCAAATGGCTGGGGAATGTGCCCAGGCAGGGAACAAAGGAATTTGCCTTTAGCAGATGGTTTATTTTGAGAGGATGTGCCAGTACTAATGTAGAAGAACTGACAGGATACTCTCAGCAGTAAAAAAAAAATTGAAATATGGGCTGTAGCATAAGGTTTTGCTGCAGTCACTGGAAAAATATTAACTGAAAATGTTGTTAAAATAATGGAAACATAATTGTATGCATTGAAAGTTGAACATGAAGTACATTGCACCCAACACCCAAGTCTTCAACCGAAATGCAGAATAAAATAAAAAAAGATTGATTGTGAGCACCTTGGAATTCAGACTGCATGAATTTGCAAAAATGTCATAGCAAACTTCTAGGAGAATGTTGGGTTTTTTTAGTCCAAAGAAATTTATTTTTGAAGTCTGGGGCTGTGAATGGAAAACAAATTGTTTATAAGCTGTGCTTAGACTGAAAAAAAGGGTTACACTGCGTTAATGGAATAGGGCAGTTAGCGTGGGCTGGCTCATCATTCTTGCAGCAATAGAGACACTTTCAGTTTGCAGAGATTCTGGTTTCTTTTGGCACAGATGTCCTTTTTGTCCTCTGGCACAGTTCTCCTTGATTTTTCAAAGAAATATTGGATGTTTGTTACTCGTCTATATCTAAGAAGAGCAGCTTGCTTCTCCCACTGGTATAATATGCCTTTGCTTATTGCTCTGCAGTATTCTGTGAGGGAGCATCCAGGACTGGATAACCTCTACAGAGCAGCTGCCTTTGGATATTTGGCACTGTTATTAGCAATATACTATTGGGATCACAGGCTCCTGTAATAAATTTAGCAATCTTGGCTGCACTATCGTTATACTTATCTAGCACCCCTCAGAGCTAGAGAATTTGAAAAGTACATATCCTGTTCTCACCGTGGTGAATAGCACTGCATGAATAGAAAGGAAGCAAATAATAGTGTTTGTATTTTTATGAAGATTTGACATTTAACTTCTGGTATCTACTGACATCTGCAGCTGTATAATGTATTGCCTTTCATTGCCCTTGAGGACAGCCCAGGGAAAGGGGGCTGAAATGCTGGTAATGACGAAGAAGGGGAAGAACCAGCAAGGAGAAGATATGCTCTTGGAGCTGCTCAAATGTTCAGAAACCAGAAAGTGCCGTCTCAACTTGCTTGGAAAGTAGGTTAGGAGTATACAGTACTCCAGTCTGAGCAGTATGCTTTTCAATGAGGTTTCTTGCAGTTCTTCAGATAAAGGAAAAATACTAAAGTCACATACTACAGTGTAGCATGGAGATTGTACAGCATAGCCCAACTACAAACACAGTTCGTGTTTTCCCCCTCTTAGGAAGGCAGCATGTCTTCTAATATTACTATATTATTATAATATCATAATTATTTACTTGACTCTGATAATGTAGAATAATATGATTGCTAGTCAAAGCTGCACATCGAAGTTGGGTGCTGCACTCAGGCAGCACTTCAGCTGGCCTTTGTTAGGCATGTTTTTATACATGGACTGTTAAACACAGCCTTGTGAAATCGTGATTCGTTTACTGTAACGAGATAGGGATGTGAGCTCCCAAATGAAGACTTTCAACAGCTGCTAGAAAGCTTTTCACAATATATAATTGGATATGCAGTTTGTATCATTTCGTTCTTAAACGTGTGATCGCTGTGGAACTTGGTTGGCCAAATTAACCAAGTTTGCCTTTCTTGGTTATCTACGAGTGCTTGCATAACCAGGGAGCTACATGGCTTTTCCTTTCTCTACCTTCAAGGTAAGGCAGGGATGGCCTAAATCAGGTGTTTTCAAATTGCACCATTTAACTAAAAGATGTTTCCGGTAACTGGATGCAGTATTTCCTCTACTTTCACTCGCAAGAGTTTTGGGCAATATAACAAAATAGCTTTGGATACCTGGATGATTGATTACTACAGAATCCAGGGATGTAAGCACACAGAGCTGGCCTGCTTCATTTCTCCAGTTCATACCAATTCTTGTGAATATTCATGGGCCAGCTAGAATTAGTTCAGACACATGCCCAGAAATGTGACCCATTAATCTGAAAGTTCTGCAGCCAATACTTTATAATCTCATATTTGCATTATTAATCTCTGTCGTATCTGCTTCGCGAATTCAGATCTCCTGCTGTGCATTCTGTCAGGGCATTTTAGAGCTTTAAGATGGGTCCATGAAGAAATACAGTTTAGGATGGAAAACAGACAATTTTTAAGAACAAGTGCAAAACCAGGAAGGAAATGGATGAGTCAGGAGGATTTGTTGGACTTGATCCCAGCCACCTTAAATTTCCTGACAGGAGCTTCATTTTTCCTTCTACCACTGCAAACTTTTCTGTTTAAGATGGTGCTTAGAATGGTGCCTGCACTCTGTGGAGTGCTCGTGGAAGTGATAAGGCGCAATTTGCAGTGTTATGCATCTTCTGCTGATACTGTCTTGTGGAAATGTACCTCTGTGGGCAGCAATTGCAAGTGCAAAGTGTCAGGCAAAGTATTATAAGTGACCCCTTCCAGCATAAATCTATCTTATAAACTTTCTGATTCTGCTGATAATCTAGGATTTTCTATATGAGATTGTGTTCTTTTCAGACCATACCTTCAAAAAGCATCTTTAATGAATTGGTGGTGCCAACACACTCTGTGGGCTTGGCATGAGGCATTAGGTGTCCCTGATTAGATCATACTTCATGGCTTCTAGCAAGACCAGCTGAAGATCTGCACTTACATTTTGTCCATTAATGGTCTTCCTAACTCAGGGCTTACAGTGGCTTTTACATTAATGTTGGCACAGTTTGTCTCCTGTAGTTTTGTGGTGATTATTATTCATATGACAGTAGTAGTTAGAGCACCCTGTTAGCAACAGAGTCCTACTGTATCAGATGAGCTACAAATATAGAAGAAAACTCAGTTCTCTAAGCAAATGTGTTAAAACTCACTAGTACAGATGTATCAAGTGGAATTAAAAAGGTGTAGATGGCTTATCACCACAGTGATAGTTTGCCTAAATTTACCTCAGGGCACTGCGTGGAACTCTTAAATGTTTGCCTCTTCTACCTTTTCACTTTGGTGCACTAAATATGCAGAAAATTGAGCAGAATTTTCCCTGAAATCACTTTTTGTCAGGATCTGTAGTTCCTCTGGTGTTAAAACAGACACCCATACTGCCTTTTCTGTGGCTGCTTTAATTAAAAGTGAAGTGGATGTTCAGCATCCCAGCAATGGGGAAGACCTTGTGAAAAGATATTAGAAGGGAGTTTGTTGAAATGAGGTATTGTTGGCAGACCAGAATCAATGAGCAGGATAAATATGGGATGGAACAAAACAAACATGCTGGAGGGGAACACGTGGAAGGAAACTCAACCAGTGTGTTTTCACCCAAAGGACATAGTCTGGAATGTTTGTTTAAAGGTCGAATGTTCTTAGTAGAAATATCATTGAATAAACACCTCCAGTGAAATAAACTACATTTGAGAGGAAGAAGACTGAGGTGTAGATCTTTTTAAAAATATTTGCCCTTTGAAAGGAGAAAAATCAGAGAATATCAGTTATCCTAATTGTGCCTATGGTTCATAATGTGATATTAGAGGATAAAGCAATATGTTTTAAAACTATTGTGGGAATTCTAAGTGTCAGACAAACACTGTTCAATTGTAATGGTGCAGGGAAAGCAGAAATTTCAGCAGAACATACGAATATAAAAGTGACTTTCTCTTTTATGCAGCCGCTTCTGTTTTCTGGAGTGCAGAAAAGTATTTTCAGACGGTTCCGTGCTGACAAGGAAAAAGATGAGAAGAATGAGTCCCATTAATTATTAGTTTTTAAGCTCCCTGACTAATGAATGAGCCTGATTTTGGTGGTGCTTTAGGATGACACCTAATTAAAGATAATTGCATCTGAACGTTACCTGTGGAGATGTTCAGAATTAATAAGAATTGTCATCTTAGCAACTGGTGTTATTAGATACACTTATGAAGCTGTGGGTGTAGGAAATTATTCTTCTGCAAGAAAGGTTTCCAGGACCTTTCTGATTGAAGAGGTGCTAAGGAGCATAGAGGAAAATACCAGTATGTATGTTGGAATTCTGCCACAGTTTACCTGGCGTTTAAAAAATGTGATATGTAAACCAGCTTGTGGGCTAAACTCAGAAGTGGGCAGTAATTACCTTGCTGCTTACAACTAGAAGCCTGAAGAAATAAAAAAATTTCAGAGCCTCTGGTCTAGTCAAGATTTCTCTGTGTGCCATTTTTGATACAGATAAATTAGATAATTTCTAATTTTAACTATACAATATACAAAAATGATAAAAATGAATGCAGAGATGCATGCCTAATTGAAGGGTCTTTGAATCAAATGGGTTAGAATATATCAAAATCTTCCTCTCAGTTAACACAATGCATTTTCATGGTCATTTTGGAAAAACACCAGTAGGGTGCATAGTTGGGCTTCACAGTGATAAGGTGTTGCCATTTACTGTAGTTTTAGTCCAACCTTTTTGATGTAATGTGGCGTGGGTTTTTTAAGTTGTTCTTCCTGGGGAAGGTTTTCATTGATCTTTCCTCCCTTGTAGCTGTGGGAACAGCTTTAGAACTTGGTTATAGTATATACCAAAAGCTCAAATGAGAAAGGACAAAGAAAGTGTCAGACCTGAAAAAAATGTGAAAGAAACTCAAGCACTCGGCCCTTATGCCTTTTAAGTCACTTATGACTCACAGTTTTGACTGACTGAACTTGGCAGCATTTGTGGTATTTTGGGTATATTTGTGGAAGCCCACAATAGTGGGTTTTGTCATTCTTTGTATTCAATAATTCAACACAGATTTTAGTCTTTTAAATTGTTGGAGTCCTTTGAGATCTTTTCAGGAGTGAGAGTTAGCTTTGAATTACTTGAAAAGTATTATTAAATAGATTATGTAAAGAAAGTGTGATCTCCTTTGGAGGTTTTCTATCCTTTAATAAGGGGCAGAAAGCCTGGGAGCAGGGCCAGAAGTAAGAAGTTGGCAGGGACTGTGCCTCCTATAGAAAAGGGAAGGGAATTTGGAGTCTAAACCTGAGCAGACAAGGAGGTGGAGGAGAATAAGCCAAAAGCAGGGTATGCAGCTTTGAGGAGCAGGGGCAGAAGCAGTGGGAAGCAAGGCACACTGTCAGCAGCCGTTTGACCAAACCAGACTGTACCTTCTCCTGCACAGCTGGAGCCAGCCTGCATGTGGTCTGAGCTGCACTTCCCTGCCCTTGTCCCGTCCTCGGGGACAGCTCTCTGCAGAGCTGTGTCCCACATCGGCCTCTTGCTGCTGCCCGTCGCTGGCAGGTCCCCTGGGGCACGGTGGCACCGCTCAGCCCCACAGCTGCCAGCCTCGGTGCTGGCAAGAGCCTGTTGCAAACCCCGCACGCACCTCCTGCGCTGCTCGGGGCCCCTTGCATAACGCAGCGCTGGAAGAAATTAAGGATTTCAGCCTTGTTTTGAGTGAAGAACACTCATCTCATCTAGCTGCTAGGAGGAGTCAGCAGAAAAAACTGAGGATGTTCAGGATTTTAAGTGCTTAGTATGAGGGTGAATCAGCTGCAAAGCTTGGCGGGTCCAAGTACTGAACCCCAATAAACTGTGTGTTCATTAAATTAGAGTAAATTGCAGAAATTAAATGTTGGACCAAGATTTTAAAGAAATTATTCTGACACTCAAAGGAGGGAGCACCATCTAAGCCTGCTTTCTATTCTTTGATTAAACTACTTAAAATGCATTTGAATAAGGTATATTAGCCTTTAAAGAAGGTACTAAAGTACTATGCAGTGATACTGTCTAATGTCAAAGACTCTTTATGAAATCAAATTATGTCAAATAAAAAACTTCAATCTTTTTTTAGCCTCTCAGAGCTTGGATAGTTCACAATTGGAAGAGCAGTGTTGAGAGGATGTTACAGATAAAGTAGTTTAAACTCGGGTAGACTGCTTCTCAAAGTTGTGTATGTTTTATACAAAAAACAGGCACTGAGATTTAGCTAAAGCTGTTTGAATATTGGCAGAACAGTACCACAAGTAATAGAGCTGCAGTATTTTCAAGTGCTGAAGGTGATTTGTCCTGGACCACTCTCTTAATACAAACGTAGAGGCTTTCAACACAATGAATAATTTTCTTATTTTTGATTTTTTTTTTTTTTTGTTTTGTTTTACTCAGTAAATATGCTAGAATAATTTTGACTAAACAGTTACTTCATGTCCCATAGGGACAGTTCTCTGACTTGCTCACTTGCACTTTGCTTAGCTATGATTTTCAGTATATATAATTAATCAAACTAATGAACCTACAAAAGAAGTAAAAAATACTGTATTGTAATCCAGCTCTCTTGACTTTGCTTTTTGACCTTTTTGGATATTTGAATTTTTTTTTTCTTCAAAAGGTATGCAGGAAAATCCTGTAACTGCTTTTGGAGAGCCACCCCAAGGTTAGTGTCCTTCTGTCCTTCTAAGAACCCTCAGTGTCACAGTCTGTGAGGGGTCATGTCGAGTAGGTTACAGAGCACTTCACATCCACGGTTGCTTTTGCAGCAGTTATGACACAAACCTGTGCTAATGCAGGAGTGGTGCATAGTGGTTTATACACCAGACTACTCTTCCTTCTTCTTTCCTTTCCTTTCTTTTAACCATTCCACGCTTCCATACTAATCTTGTTACGCTGTTAGTGACAAGAGAAACTTCAGAATTTGTGATAATTCCTTCATGGTGCAGCTTTGACAATGCCATCTTTTCACAATTGGGTGTAGGCTAAATGTAGAAGTGATGTAAAGGGTATTGCCATCTCAGTTTGAACGCAAGGAAGAAATGAAGTTTCAAGCAGGAAAAGCAACCAGAATTGATGAGACAAACGGTATGTTAGCTGATACCACTGTAACTTTGCAGACATATGTGCCTGTGTAAGACATTAAACAAGGTATACCTCACAAATATAGGTTAATGCTGAACCCTGTTATAAAGTTTTTGAAGAGAATGCTTTACCACAGATGAATGGCTGTGTGCTTGACAGGAAATTTATTGCATCACAAACAATCTACTCATGGAAAAGGGGTAGGGTCTGAGAAGCTAATATAACTTGTCACTATATAGTCAAGCATTTTTATTTAAAAAGTAGGAATATTTCTGTGGGAAAGCCTACTGGAGTTTTCTTGGTAAGGGCCACTTGCTTTTCTTCTCTCATATTGCTGCATTTTCTCCCCTTCTCCAAATCTTGTGCTAATTAGCCTCCTACCTGCATTTTCCCGATGCCAGTTCTGACTGTCTCGCACCATGTTCAGTGCTTGAATCCTCTTCCTTCTGTCTTGTGCTGGCTGAAATCCATCTCTCTGCATGCTAAATATGTTAATTAATTTTCTCATACACTGGAATGATATATAAACTTGTTTCCTTTAATCACACATATTGATAGCATAGTTTCTTGCAGAATACATGTACTTTCGTATATGTCCTGCAACAACATAGGAAAATTAACTTAAGAGTCCATATCTTCAAATATATGCTTCTCCATAATCCCTAGAAACTGAAGGTGTCAGTCAGCCAGAAATGCATCCTGCAGCAGTCGATCTCTGGTTGCATCTCTGCTTCCCCTGTCCATTTTCAATGCAGTCTTTGAAAATGTGCAGGGAGGGGAACACTATAATAGCGGTGAGCAGTGGGAAGGTATTGTGAGGCAGAACTGCTCTGCTGCAAAGTACATTGCAGTACAGAGGAGGAGAAGGAGTTCGTACCATTTGTACAGAATTGTGCATTTGGGTTACGTTGTGTGGGTGATGGATCGTTAGCAAATGACCACCTCGTCCCTAAGGAAAGCCCTGACTATGAAATGCTCTGTTTATGTAGTGTTGATGTCATTGAGGGTAGCAAATGATAACACACAGTGATTACACTGGTGCAGCTTCCCGGCTGCGAGAACGGCGAGAACCAGATGCTGGAGATGTTTCAAGTGAGCATGGGTAGAAAAGTATTTCCCCTGAATAACTGTGTTGCTTTTATTTCTGAAGAAATTAGGTTAGGCCTTAATATAAAGTTTTAACATCTTTTTCAAAACTGTTGACCGTGCTTATATATTCTTGAAATGTATACACACAGAAGAGGTGATGTTTTGCCCTGAACACTTCCTCTGGCAATGAACCCTGTAGTTTACCAAATTAAAAAGTCTTGTTCTTTTCATGATATTTTTTTATCTGGCTGTAGGACGTTCAGATATTAATTTGTTAAATCTTCTTTCTGGTAATCTGAGACAAAAATCTAATCTTTAGCCATCATAAAAACATACCAGTTTGCCCAGTTGCAGTACTTTTCTTACTTAGAAGAGATTTTTCTATGTAATTTGGTATCTTTCCTCTGCAGTTCTCTTTTTAGAAGCAATGACTCATAAACATAGAGTTGAGGTGAAGACCTATTATTTATTCCTTGAGGAAATGATAGTGTTTGCAGTGCTAATCTTCATTCAGCTCCCCGAGTATCTTAACACTTTGTTACCTTTTTTTGGTACAATGATCAGATGTTTCTGCTGAGCTTTCTGCCACTAAATCAATGGTCACAAATTTTTTTGGTTTGATAGAATTCATTTACAACTGTCATGCTAAAACTTTGCTTTGTTTGGTATTTTTGAACATTAAGTTTTGTTTGTCTTTATGTTGCCTATTCAGCTTGATTGTTTAGGATTTCTGAAGCTTTCGTGATATTTTTTTGTAATAACTTGACAGTTGTTTTATGTCACCTGCATATATTTTTTATTTTTCTACAGATTACTGTTCCTAGGAGACTCAGTCACGATTATGGAGCAATTCATTGCCATAGTAAAAATAAACTGTTTATTTTTTATTCTTCACTTTATATCCAGATTTTTACTCAATATGATAATTCTATATTGGGCCAAAATATGCCTTCCCCATTAAGGGCGAGTTCTGAAAAAGAGATCTAAAACGTTCCTATGCTACCTTAGCACAAGAGAATAATTCTGTGAAAAGCACAGGTTTCATAAAATTTAATTATCTTGCCTAGCCTTGAGGTTTTCCATGTTTTAAAGAACTTCATTGTATAGTTATTCATTGTGCCAGGGCAAAATATATTGCAATATTTCTTATTTCCTAGCAAACAGCAAACCCATAACCCTGTGCATGCTTTTGACAAGCATAGGGACATCCAGAACCAAAGTGAGGCATCTTGCTCAGAAAGGATCTTTCACCATCCCACTGGCTTTATTTCTGCTGCTCTACCACTCACTTCCTTGCTTCAACAGAAAGGATGCTGCTAATGATAATATAAATGCAGAGTGAAATAAAAAAAAATACCAAACATTAATTGAGTGGAAATCCTTTAGTTCAATTTTGTCAATGCCTACTTCTAATCTTACTTTGGTATTTTTGTCTTTTTATTGCCACATAGTGTTGAGACCTAATTAGTGCTATCTTGCTTCACTTTTAATGGATTTTCTTTAAATCTGTTAATACTCTAAATGAGATTGCTCTTTTCTGGTGTCCAAGAGTCAGGAGGGAATGCTCAGAAGTGGATTGTTACAATTTAAAAATTGGAGTATTGCTCTACTAATGCCGATTAGAATACTTGGTGATCCCACCCTCCTGACAGCTGGCAACAAAGGCGTCTGATGAAAAGATCTGACACAGAGGTTAGGGAGCAGAGAATTTGGCTTTTATACATGCTCCCTTCTTTGTCATTGTCCTTTGGAATGTGCTTTTGTGGAGGTTTGTTCTTTGGCGTTTGCAGTAGGGCACCTGGATGGGTACTGAACTTGCGGATTGCACGGGGTGTGCCGCGTGCGCAGGCACAGCTCAGCGAGTACCGTTTGGTTTGGTGGCAGCTGTGGTGCAGCCGCAGTACACGTTCCCTCTCCGAGCACGGTCACAGGTTTGCTGGTGCTTTCAAGTCCATCTAGCTTGAAACCTCTGTTTATTCAGAATAACCTTTGATACAATTATTAAACTAATAGGAAGATGGTCAGTTACTGTTCTAAATGGCTGGGTTACAGGAAATCCTTGAGACGCCATACATTTGTAAAGACTCCTATTTTATTTGAGCCAGTTGGCTTTGCTTTCACCAGCTCTTACAACGTGACAAGCAGCAGACCGTAGGATGGGAAAGACCAGGGAATTTGGAATCACAAAGCTGCTGACTTGCAGCTACCAGCGGGAAGGGGCTTATCTCATTACTTTTCCCTTGAGATCTAACCCAGCCCACACACATACCAGAGTATTTAAATATGTATAGAAACTATTTTCAAACCCTTTTGAACCAAGTTTTCTTTCACCTCAGCTGGCTTAATTTCTGTGTCCTGGCCAATGGTTCCTGTGTTGAACTTGTAATTCCTTTATTAATATTTCTGTATGGAAAACTACAAAATCTGCCAACACAAGGAATTTTGTCAGTTTTATGAGTAAATTGTCTTTAAATGTCAAATTATGTTGCAGATAAATTATTTTTGGTATCAGTTCAAGGCCTAAGTTCACATTGTATTCTGGAATGCATCAGAATGCTGTATTGCACGAGTCATGAAGAAACCTGCAGACTGTCTTTGAAAAAAATATTTATATTGTCTCTTATTCTGAACTGTAGACCTGAGAGTGCTTCAAACGACATCTAGAACTGTTAATGAAAGAAAACTAGTGACCTAGAACTAGAAGTTGAGTAAATTCTGTGACAAAGTAATTCAGAGGAATTCCTGAATATTCTTTCAAAAATTCCTAACTCCTCTCTTTTACCTCTGTAGCATCTAAAATTCCTGAAAACTCTAGTGATTTCACCAAGTAGATGTACTTAGCTTGGCTTTTGAGCCAAATCTGCAGCCTATAGATTGAGAGTTATGCAACTGACTGGTGAAATTAATTTGACAAATTCCTTCTTATAAAGAGTGGAAGGTAATAAATCAGTTTGGAAAAGAAGCATGCTCAGGTTTAAGCATGCAGGTAACTTATTGAAGGATGAGGTGCTGTCACAGATTAAGTACCATCTTAGCTGCAATCTTCTGTGTCAGAAGACAAAATGTTTTCTTTCCTCACATTAAATTCTCTTTGAAGTTTAGTAGATCTCTGTGACCTTTTTGGAGAAGATGGAATGTGTAACATCATATGGTGATGGGAATATAATAGTTCCATAATTAATCTTTCTGCACTGAGTATTATGTATTGCCAAAATTTTCAACATCAAAGTTTGAATATTTGGGTTTGTTATCTGTGTTTATACAACACTCCATGGACACTGCAGGGGTATCTTGCTGGTACATTTAGAGAACTGGAAGGAAGGGCAGCTTTAAAAATAGTAGGATGGGAGCACAGCTGGGTTGGATGGTGACCAAGCATCTCAGAAGCTGTTTAGTGACTCACTGTCACACTCCAATTCCGGAGCAGCCACTTTCCGGGACAGCCACACTGCTGACCCTGTGATGGATCAGAGCTGACTTGAGCTGCTTCAGAACTGTATGTAGCTCAAGAGCCACACGTTGGTCCCTCTGGCGTAGATTGTTCAAGTTTGTTATGTCTTATGGCTGTTGGATAAGCTGCATGCTACGTTATCCCACTGCCTTAGTAGGGATTACAAGCATGTCCTGTGATAGTCCCTGTGAAAGAACTCAGATGAGAATGAAATAAAGATACTTCACGTTTTTCTGAAATCTCTTCCTCTGTTCCTTTGACTCTATAGCAAAACTTGTCTTCTGAAGTTCAATTCTTAGTAGGCATTGAGCTTTCAATGATGAATACTCATTAACGTGACCTTTTGTGCAATTTGCCCCAAACCCATTTCTAAAACCAGTATTTATTTTTTGTGCCTCTGCTGTGTGCAAGGTATTAGACCTTTACTGCTTTTATTTTATAGCATCTTACACCTATCTTCTTTCCCTATTAGAGGAAATCCAGTGCGGAAGCACGAGTCTTGTATTCCTTGTTCCTCCATATAGATCTTTAATTACATCATAGATTTTAGCATGTACAGAAGAC
This sequence comes from Cnemophilus loriae, assembly GCA_013397755.1. Lineage (NCBI taxonomy): Eukaryota > Metazoa > Chordata > Aves > Passeriformes > Corvidae > Cnemophilus > Cnemophilus loriae. Next base: position 1,760,305 of record VZTF01009104.1, on the reverse strand, counting down.
ACAAGCCCTGGATACTTTTCTGACTGCAAATGTCTTTTTGCCTACTGCAATCACAATTGCCTCGTGTGCACTTTTTTAGTTGATGCTGATTCTTACTGACCTTAATCCCTCTTCTGAAGAGAAATGCCTGTCGAACCTTGTAATACTGTCAAAAAGCATGAAATTCAGAGAATCATATTAGTGATGGAAAAGTGCTGTTAGGTCATCCAGTCCATCTCTTGCCAGCACAAGATTCTCCACAGGGATACTCTCTAATGCTCTGCCTGCTTGAGAATGGTCTGTAGTTTGTCAGCTGGAAACCCTAAGACTGATTCATTGTACGTGTAATTATCCCATTGCAACATTTCTCCTCTGTATTTGCTTCAACTTTGACCTACAGATCAGTCAGGTAATAACTGACTGTTGATTCAGAGCATCTCCATGTGTGTGTGTGGCTGTGGTGTATCATATCCAAAGGGCATGAATGAATACTGGCAAAATGACAAAATATTACCAATGTCTGAAGGGACACATGACTGAGCAGACTAGCATCCTATTTCTGCACTGTCAGGCAGTCCTTGCCAAGAAGCTGAGTATCAGTGGCTCTGTATTTTAGTTTAATAGTATGGCAGCTGTCTTCTCAAGCATCTCAGTATTATATTGGGTAAAATTCTGAGCTTAGCAGAGTCCTATATTTCTTTCAGGTTGCCTGATCTATAGAGTAGGATGTAAGGTTGTGCATCTCATGATTGGAAGTCATTTGTGATACTGGAAGATCTTAAGTAAACAATTATGGACTGAGATTACTGAAAAGCTACCTTGCTCACAGTAGTCTCAACTGAACTCTCTATATACATCTCAGGCTCTGTTTATTTAAAATAAATGACATACATACCTATTAAAAGTTGAAAGATTCCCAGGAGGAATTCTGGTTCACTGGTCCTGATGTGTAAGGCTTCTCATCTGCCTCCAACCATGATGAGCTGGGGCTGAGCTTTGGAGCTTTTAATTTTGGAGGCTTCTAGATGTATATTTGTAATGGTCTTACTTGAACTAAAAAGTGATTCTCAAGGAATAGCCCATAACTCTGGTGGAGGGTTTGGAGTCTGGAATGTTCTCTGGGGCGGTCAGGAGCAGTGTGTGGGACGTCTCTGGCAGATTTCTGAACTGTACACCAGTTGTTCCGTGTTTAGTGAGTAACCTGTACGCTGGAACTGTGTACCAGCCAGGCATGTTGCAGGCTCTGGGGACAGTCAGTGCCTTGAATTACTATGTGTATAATTAATCCATAAAAGAACTGTCTCTTCCAGTGTAGGAAAAAGCTCTAAAGGGACAGCTAAAGTATCATTTTCTTTTAGTGGTTTTATTTGACTACTTAGTAGTATATAGGAAAACTAATGCTTTAAAAGCTTAAGATTTATGATAGAAGATATAATGTGCCTCCTTTTATTGTGTTTGGTCTCAAGGTGTACATTTTCCTGTTAAAAAATTGCAAAATCTTAATATTTTTTTATTTTGTATTCTAAAAGTGAAAATAAAAAGCTTATGAACTTAAAAGCTAGTTTAATTATGCCAAAGGAAAAAATAGCCTTAAAATATCTTTTTTCTCTCCAAATATCATCTGAGAAGACCATGTCTACCTCACGTGGTATCGTCACAGCAATCTCTTAATGAGACCTGCCTCTTATTAGGCCCTTCAGGACTGAATTGTTTGAGTTGCTGGACACTGATCAGCACAGCTCATAAACAGATCGTAAAAAAGTGATTCATACTGAAGGTAAATTCTGAACTCCTTGTAAGGAAATGCTGGAGCAGGGACAAATATTGAAAATACCTCTTTGTCGATTGATGGTAAAATTCATGTATGCAGCCCTCTTACAACTTGTGCTATGTGAAATATCAGTTCTGTGATTATATCATTACAACAGGTTCTACTTACAAAATCCTTAACAAAATTGGTCTTTTGAAATTGAAATATAAAATTCCATGTGGGCAAAAGTATCCTGACATGCAGAGTCAAAATAGGGATTGAGGCTAAGAAAGAGCCTTTCAAATGTAAGCTAATATATCACAGCAAGTGTGGAAATCTATGTCGAAGCAGAAATCTGGGTTTTCAGGAAATATTTGCTTTATCTGTATCATTTTCATCAGCAGAAGAAAAAGAAAGAGTAGATGAAAAACTGCGCTTCAGTTTGAGTAGTTGCCATTGTTAGAAGAAATTTACCTTTTTTCTTCCATCTAGGATTTGAATTTACTGCCCATGTGAAAAATGGTAAAAATGGAATAGGGTTTTGAAAAGACGGATCCTTAGTTTATTATGTACTCTCAAAACTTGGAGAGCAGAGTAGTTATTTGAAACTAAAATGTCATGTAATTTATGAAGTTAATGGAAGGTAAAACTTCCAACATTCCTGAAATTTTAATCCTTCTGTAGTGCATGTGATTCCATGTGATCGCTCACCCTCTGAGAAACTGCTTCATTATCTTGCATAACAGTTTGGCAGATCTCCATCTTTGCTCTGCTGAATAAAGGAATAGTGTTTCTACAGAAACAAGTTTGAGAATTTACAAGATGGAGAAGGAGCTCCAGCTTTAAAATCCAATTCTTAAGTAACCACTAGTTAGAAGGCAAGTTTTTTTACTGTAGTAATTTTGCTAATGTTATATGGTATATATAATGTAATATTAGTTTTTTTAGGAGCTGAATTTTACAAAAATTTTTTGCAAAATATTTAGAAGCTGTTTGCATTTCTAAAATAACAAGCTATTTTTCTCTGTCTTTAGAATCAACTCATTTAATAATGATTTAATTGTATTTTGCAGCTTTCAATCGATAACATCATTGTGGTCTCTTTTCTAACTTGTGCCAGTATAAGCAGGATCAGAAGCAAATACCTGATCTAACAATTTTATTCTGTTGTAGAGTTGGCAGTTTTCTTTTTTACCCAAAGAAGGATACTGTTCGTATTTTCATTACCTAACCTCTATTTCTGCACAGGTTCGCTGCCTGCAGGTCACAGGCAGGAGGTGGCACTGGGCTGTTGTCAGACTGAGCAGTCTGACCACATGTGTTGTGTGCAAAGGCCTGAAGCATCCTCTGGCACTGGAAATTTAGAAAAACCCTGTGAAAAATCACAGGGGGTCACAACAGACACCATGTCTATTCAGTTGCTAATGGAATGTATAGATGGCACTCTATACATTGCATACTGTATGGGTTTTTTCTTCTACAGGGACAGATTTAGCCAAATACAGTCCAGACGTGCAATTAATGTCCCATTATTGATAATTGTAATTCTTAAATGCCAAATTTTAGAGCGAGTGTGTCCAGTTTGTGCAGCAACTCAAAAACTGTGCTGTGATTTCTGTTACTCTTGGGTTCCAGTTGTACCACTGGTAAAAAGAAGCTGCTCATTCTTTAGGTCTGAAAAAACCCCCAAGGCTAAAGATTGCCATGGATGGGTGCAGGCATCCGTTCGTGTGTGACTCTGTGTGTGTGTGTGTGTATGGAAACTAGAAGTCACATGGGTTGCTCAAAATACCAATTATAAAATATTTATTTTACTAGTAAACAAATCAATAGCAATCAGTAAAGGATTCATTAGATTAATAATTTACTCTCACGTAATACAATTGATTTAGTTTTTGTGGATGCACTTTAAATTGTTTCAGCTGCACTTATATAGTTTTAATTTGATTTAATGAATTAATGGATGAATCTAATTCTTCAGAGTGTTATTTAAATTGATTTAGATATGTCTACACTAAACTGGGTATGAAGGTAGTTTAATTAATTTAGAACACTAAAGCAAAGTTATTCACATGTACACAGAAATACCGGCTACAGTTGTATTTTGTCTTTGAAGTGGTGTGGTATCTATCAGAGACATTCCTACTTTGATTTGCTGTGTTCTGCTGTAGGAATTCTGGCCAAGGCGTGGGTGCTGCACTGGTGGCAGTAACCATCCACTAAGGAGTCAATCCGTCAGTCTGAAATACCTGTATTCACTATTGATCCAGTAAGTTTAGCCACCTGCATAGGCTCTTTGCTGTCTGTGAAGTAATCAACACACGGAACACTCGTTCAATTATTGCTGCATTAGCTGCTGCTGAGTTGGAAATTTCATCTCTCTTGTGGGAATGGAAATTTAAATCTTGAGTGAAATTAGGGGATTTATACTCCTGATTTAACACTTGGTTCCTTTGTTCTGCTAGACCACCTCAGTAAGTGAGTAGCTCCTGCTCTGAAATGGAGTAGAAATAAAAGTGAACTACAGCACAAGCAGGCAGGAGGAGGTTTGTGTCTCTCTCCTGGGAAATGGAGGAACAAGCGCCCTTAATGTGTCCGGGGGTTATTTCCTTGCTCGGGCAGGGAGATGGGCTTGCTGGCAGTACTGCTGATGGACTGGTGGTGTCCTCAGGATAGCAAGGAAGTTTCTGTTAAGTAACAGTATCTAAACTTGGCAACATACAAGTGAAGTACTGGTACTAAGACTGGTCTTTTAAACCAAAATAACTTGCCATTGGCTAAAAATAAAGTTTCTAGATATGACAGAATGAGCCCTGGTGGAAAAACATGCCATTGAGACCCACAAAGGCTGTAAACATTTTGTGATATATGCCAACTCCATTTAGATTTTCTTTTTTAAAAAAGAGGGGACAAGTAGATGCAGCAGACTGATGTAATATGTGGTTTACACTTCATGTAAAATCAGGGAGTTTGTGATGGTTGTGTTTAAGGGCATATACTGCCCCCTTTAAACAAATAGTTCTGACTACAGTCACATTTAAAAGATACGCCAGATTTGTATTCTCAGAAGACATGGCTCTTAACAGTGAAACTAAAATTTAGCTTATGCCTGTGTTACACATTAGTACAACTAAAGAACCACCAAATGGAAATTTAAAAAGTTTCAAGAATTTTTTCTATTTTATTTTGTGTCTGAGTCCGAGTGTGTTTTTCCACTACAGTATTTTTTCCCAAGTAAATTCATTAGGTAACAAGGTGCAGATAGCTGTGAAATCCATCCTCTCGAGATGAGTTTAGGATGAGGTATAAAGTGTGTAAAACTAGTCAAGGAAGTAAAGACATTCTATTTATTTTCAAAACTGAAACATACCCCATGGAAAAGATTCTTTCTTAGGTTCCTGGGAGCAGTTAGGCTAGTGCTTAGTGAGCTTTTCTACTTTTGTTTCTACTTTTTGGTCTACTTTTAATCGTCCCACTTATTTATCGCTAATGCACATAAGAGTGAAAAATTAAAATTCTTGCCAAAAGGCAAGATGCCACCCTTAAAAGTAGCTTCTGTTGGATCTGTCAGTTGATAACTCGGTAATGCATGATTTTTTTCTAGGTCATTTGAGCATATGAAGCAAAGATCTTGGTGATGATGTGACTGATATATTTTGTCCTATGATATTTTATCAACTGAAGTATTTCATCCCTAATTTCATTGAGGTTGAGTGAAATACTCGGGAACTATAAGGCATGAGATGTGTATGTGACATACTGAGGAAAAAGATTTTTCCAAAAGCAAGAAGATAATCAAGGGCTAAGAAAATCTTTTTTGAAGAGACGATACCGAGAAACAGACCCTAAAATTAGAAAGGTAATAAAATAATGCTCACAGCAATAACACTGAAATATTGAGAAGTGATTAAACAGACTGAAGAACAGAAAGACACACTTTTCAAAAAGCAGCCCTGATCATAACTGCACGGAGAAAGACAAGGACTAACTTAGAAGAAAACACAGAAGAAAAAAATTTTCTTTCTCTATTGTACGTTTGACTTTAGGTGATCAATGCAAAGTGTCTCTTGGAAAAGTGCTAGAAAGTACTTGCTTGCAGTAAGCCTCTATCCATTTGAAAGATAAAAAAATGATAGAAATCCCATTTAAAAACAATTACATTGAAGGCTGTCTTTAAGTAGAACCATTATGCAAACCATGAAATACCAAAGATTCCTGGCATTCTCATTCTGCTAGTACTGCAGCTGGTCACTCCAAGCTTTGTTAAGTAACTGAGGAGCTGGGCAGGCCTGTGTTCCAAGCTGTGGTGTACTTACAGGACTTTCCATGGAAAGATAGCTGCATGTCAAAAAATTTCTCCACCAGGAATGGCTCTTGGAATGAAGAAATTGTTGTTACCAGCCTGCCAGAAAGAATCCTGGTAAGGAAAAGTAAAATCAAGCTAAAGTAGAAAGGTGATTTTTCTGCTTTCCTTTTATTATTCCTGCAGGGAAGGGTGGAGTCACAGGGAATAATGGTACACATTTCCTTTAACATTTAGCAACAAGTTGATGCCATGAGCAGAGTAAATATCCTGTGTTCCATTAGTATCTTGCAATTTGTATTTCAGGGTGATTTCAGAAGTGGAAACTCTTCGTTGAATTTTAAGTCATGGCATGTCTCTTTGTATAAGAGAATATGTAGCAGGAAGTTCAATTACAAAAAATATTTTACATTCTTTAGATTTTGATTGAGATGTTTAAATTAATTTGAAGTTTTAAAGCGAATTATAAAAGTGATGTTGTGGCTTAATTTAATCACAGTTATAATCTCTAGACACCTTTGTAGAAATAAGTAAGTCTTATCTTTGAAATATAAAGGACCTTTTCACTACTTTGTACAGCTGATACCTAAGACCAGTTTCCAGGATTAACAGTTTCACCTAATACTGCAGTTTTGTATTTTGGTTTTCATTGTAATTGTAGATAGTTCAGGACTACCATGGCTACTGGCCTATGCCCAATTCCCCCTGGCTGTCAGTGAGATTGTGTGGGTATGGTGGATCCACATACTTGAATCTTCAGTGTAAAAATCCATTTCCAGGATACAAAAATGCAAAGGGAGAAATTAAATTTCCATAACTGTTAGTAGAATTCAAGTATTACAAGAGAGTTTGTTCAGTATCTGTAAGAATGATGTGGTGATAGTCACAATTCCACAGGCAAGTGGGAAAAAACATGTTTTATGCTAATAACGGTTTCTAAGTTAGAAGAGGTCAAGCAAAATGATTTACTGATGTCTCTCTTTTTTTTTTCTTCTTCTCATTATTTTAATCTCTTGAGTTGAAGCACTTTGTTCAGATTGCAGACACCTCCTCACTGTTTTATATTCACACAGACAACCAGAGGGTTTTGGACATGGATTTGCTATTCCTACAATGATGGTCTAGCATGAAGCATTATGATTTCTAGTCTTATAAAGAAAGCATAATGTACATTCCTGTCATATAAAAAATGGCAGTTTATATATGTTAAGTAAACCTCTTTAACAATTTCTAAAATTGCATGTATTTCTTTTAGTAAGCTTACTTTTAAATATAAAATCTATGAGACAGAGCTTCTGCACTCTTTATTTGATTTTTGGGAACCGCTTTTTATATGGTTATTTCAGAGGAGACTTCCAAGTACCATGTCAGAACAGTCCTACCTGGCACTGTACTAGTCTGAAATTAAAATTAGCTAATATCTGCAGCATTCTCTCAAAGCATTGTTCCTATGATTTCTCTTTCAATTAATTGCCTCTCTTGTGGAATTATTCTATAGTTTTAATTGAGGAAGAGGAAAAAATAAAGACTACTCTGTTCCTACAGTGGCTCAGTGGTAACATTTGCAGCCTTTGCCAGTTGTTTGCCACTGGAAGAAAAAGTTATGATGTAGACTGCAGAAAATTTTCTGGAGGTGACTTCATTACCTAGCAGCCAGTCACCTTTATCTTGAATAAAGATACTTACAGATGAGGAGTATATCATCTTCTCCTTCAGCTCTCCCTAGCAATAGCTCAAGAAAAACTACATCAAAATCTGTGTTAGATAGAGAAATTGAGAAGGCAAGCTCTCTTGCTGTTTGTATGAATCCAATTTCTTGTGTCCATAGCAAAGTCCTTCTTCAGAGACTGAAAATGAGCTTTATGTTCAGGAAAATCTGCTGAACCCGAGTGGTGCAGTGCCATGGAGCAGCTTCCAGATTCGTGGTGTTTGCTGTTGTTTGCAGGGCTGGCACTGGGAGACCTCAGCTGGTGAGAGCCTCTGGCTGTGCTCAGAGCTGTAATTGTGTGGCTGTGGAGTAAGAGGCAGCGCCTGCCCTGGAGAGTTTACTGAGTTAAATGTAAAAGATAAACAAAGCAAAGGAAGGAGACATGCAAATAGTTGTTCACCAGGACAACAAGGGAGCCATCCAGGATGCTGCTGGACCTCTAGGCCACGGGTCTGTACACTAAAGGAGAGTGCTTTAGGGAAAAAAAACAAAGTAGGGGCAGTAAATCTGGGTTTTTTTATTTTGAGAGGGTCAATACATTACAAATGTACCCCTTAGGTTTAATTCCTGATGATTTCTGTCTGTTTTATGGAATATTTATTAATATATAATAAAAAAGCACTGTCCAAAGTGCACTGTGTTTGGATTAAGATTTTCTGAAACATTAGAAAAATCCTCCAGATGGCAGAGTAACTGCTTCAATGTACATGCAGTAGATGGGGATGTAGTTTTATCCCTCACTACAAAACACCCCTGTTTTTGAATTGAGTAACTGACTGTTTGAAAGCAATTTTGACCAGAGCCTGGGGGAAATTGTGCAGTTTGAGTAATATTTGCTTGTTTTGTTCAGGGTGCTGACTGAGTACCCTTGTTCTATTCTTAAATAGCTACAAGTCAGAATCAAACTTACTTACATGTGGAGTGGCGTGAAAGATTTCATTAACAGCACAAAGAAGGTGCATGTACAAGGAGTATGTCAGATGTTTCCAGGTCACGTTGCACATTCCATTTACTACTCCCAGCACAGCAATAGTGGTAGGAAGTCTTCAAAATTAAACACAACATGAAAGCATGAATACATGAAGCAAATTCTATTTCGGCACTTACCTTTTACTTAGTGCACTGTAATTGCAAAGGAAAATTAAATCTCCTCTCCCTTTAGAAGTGTCCCTTTCGTAACGTCTCTCAATGAAGTTGTGCAAAAACATAAATTTGATATAGAATTTGTCACATATGCCATCGTGTGCTTTGACTCTTCTTGTGTCTATCATTTCTCTCAGCTTCCTCAAGAGACTTCTCTGGATAATGCATAATCTCTTTATGTTTTCAGGATTTCTCATTCATTAGCCAGTAATATGGACTTTAATTTCTAAAGAGGTGGTCATACCATGAAATTATTAAATACATTTCACATTTCTTCTAATGCGATTTTGCTGCTGGGAGCAGTAGAAAAAAAGAAGAGAATTCTGTAACTCTCCAAGTCCTTACACTTGATCAGCATTTATGCTGCAGGTAAGTGATAGTCCATCTGCCACAGAATGAGAGCATCCATGTCACTTTGGCATCTCCACTTTGGCTCCTTCCTTTGTGGAGAGGCAGCAGGTAAGATAGATGGATGCATCCCTCCACTCTTGCTTCTGAGCCCTACGTGATGGGAAATGATTTCTAGAGCAGCATATTGATAAATAAAACATGAAATACTCCTGAAAGATGCTTGTCCAGAGCTGTCCCTTGTTTAAGTCCAGGCTCTGCTCTGAGAGATGCTTTGACACATCTGGATGCACAGCATGTTTGCTGAAGGCAAACAGACACTGCAGTGATGAGGGACAGCTGGGGCCTGCTGGCTCAGCACACTGGGGGCTGGCACCAAGATGCTGACACTGCGCCGTGACCGCGGCTCCCAGGTGAACACTCCATTGCCTGTGACATTAGAAATCAGCACAAAGTTGGCTCAGAAGTCATTCGTGCAAACTCGGGGGATGAGAAAGCAAAAGACAAACTGCAGCTGCCTCTCTGGAGAAGAGGCTCTTTGGTAAAGCTGCTCCATTAAAGAAGTTTCGGCCAGTTGGTTCCATTCCTCACATGAAGTAAGAATAATTCAGGTTCGGGTTTATACTCTATGTCAGTTGCTACGCCCAGATGTCAAGAAATCTGAAAATATACACAATTGTATCTGAATTCACATAGCTTTTATAATAAATCCATTGAGCTTTTTTCATATTAGCTCTTATTCTCTCTATCAGTTTTTATCTTTTTTTCCTCATTCCAGGGAGATCAACAAAAGGAGGGAGAGAAACACATGAACTTCCATGTGATTTTAGCCATTGTTTATCATCTCAGTATGCAAAAACCTTCAGTAGGTATTTTTCATTGGTAAAAAGAAAAATTTGGAACACTTGAGCAACTCAAGTTTGGTTTGTTTTTTTTTTTTTTTTTTTTTTTGCTTTACCATGGATTTCATGGTTTGGCAAGTTAAAGTTGAAATAAATATTTTTTAGGTTAATGGCACATTACATTAGAGCACTAAAGCAATTCTAGAGGTTTTTTATTTGGTCAGAATTCTAAGTATAGAGTTAGGCCCTGAGACCTCACACTTGTAAAGAGTTTGCAAACCAACAGTAAATATGGTTGAAAAGCATTAATTCCTGCATTAATTTCAAAAGGATATGAATAGTTGCTCAAAATATCAACAGAAATGCTGTTAAATTGAGAAATCACGTTTGATACAAACTCTTTGCCGTTATTTATCTGGACCAAAATAGGAAAGGGTGTACAGATTGAAGTTTGCCTTTTGCATTTTTTATGTGTGACTTACATACCTTACCTGCCAAAGCACTGCTTTAACGATTGAAAATGAAAAGCTGCGAAGTGTGGTTCTCTTCGAAGAAAAATAAAGAGTTTGCTAAAGGAAGACTGCTGATGGGTGCTGCAGGCTGCAGAGAGGTGCCACAATGAAGGGGGCAGGGCAGAAATCCCTATATCCATCAATTTGGCAAAACATTTAAAAGGCTTTAGCAAGATAAATCTACAGTATATAATATCTCAAAATTAAAATTACAACTAATTAAATAGTACATAGCTAAAGAAACTAAAAACTGGTTGACAGTGTGCTGTTTCTCTTGTGATTTGTTGGTAGAAATGACATTGAATAGTGGAAGTGCTGTATTAATAATTCAGTATATATCACTGTGTAAATGAGATGATTTAACCGTGGTTTAACCTCCATATCTCTCAATAGTTGGAAGTTATAAATAAATACTTTGAAAGAAAGCAGGAAAAACTTTAAAAATTATTTTGAAATTTATTTACTTAGAAAAGATTGTTGTCGATACAGATTCAGAGAGTTAATTGTTCTGCTTGGAATTATTCAATATTTATTTTAAGACAAATTTAAAATGTGACAGGCAGACATTTCAATTATTATTACATGGATTTTAACTTAGCTTTAGTCATCACCACCAGCACAGATGACAGAGAAGGCTGCAGGATTTTAGCAGAGAATAAAAGGCAGTTTAGAACAGGAGGAGAATGAGTTAAACTGTGTTTAGATAAGGTGGATATATTCAGGTTGGCAGTTTCTGATGGAACTCATCCTAGACTACAGAAGTAGTTGAAGCAATTTCTGAAGCATTAACAATTACCCGTGGAGGATGGGGGGCGAGGTCCCAGTGCTCTGGAGATGCACGTGATGCCGTATCTCTTTTTAGACAGGAGAAAAAGGAGAGCTGAGGAATCCTAGGCAAAAGAGTTTCACTAGCATCAGCAGGAGACTAGACCAAAATGTTGAACAACCATCCTGAGAATAGTCAGGAGGTAAAAACATTCAATGTTCCTTTGTGACGTACAAGTATCACGGCAAGTTCCTTGCTTTTTTCAATGGTTGAGTAGCCTGGTAGATAAGAGAAAGTCCAAGTGCTGTTATATATCTGACTTCAGTGAGGCTTTGAACAGATCTCTATGCAGCATTCTCATTAGCAATCTAATGAGGTGAAAATAGAAGTCCAGTGTAAAACTGTTCGAAACAACATGCTCAGCATTCAGCTACCTGTGGTTTGCTGCCGGAAAGGGGAGCTGGTTCAGATGGGATTCAGTAAGTCCTTCCATCCACGAGGGGATGGTTTTCATGCACAGTTTAAGGGAGCAGTGAGTATGCTTATAAAACATCTGGATGATAACAACCTGGAACTGCTTCTAAATCCTTTGAGAGACAGATTGGAATTTAGAATTCATTGAAGAAATAACCTGAGATCAATAACATATAATTCAGTGAACGCAAAAGCAGACAAAGAATAAACCAGATGCAAAACATTAAATGGAGAATAACTTCTTGGCAGCAAAAATGCAAAGGATGAATGGGGAATTGTGAAGAGCTGCAAGCTGAGTGTGTCAACACTGTGATGCTGTTTCAAAAAAAGCAAACATTGTTCTGCAATATATTCATAGGCTTGTCAATATCAGATGTATAAATGTGACCTCCTCTGAGGCCACCAGTAAGGCACTTGCTTTTTGACTCTGCTCTTAGGATGAAAACACTGAAAACTTAATGTACAGCAAATCTGGAATGTTTACAAAACATAGCCAGATGGGGTTTGCTAAACCTAGAAAAGAGAAGAAAAGAAACATCAGCTTTCAAATAGGTGAAAAGCTGCTGAAACATAACGAGCACCCATTGTTCCCCAGGACCACTGACTGTAGGGTCAGATATAAAGTGCTTTGTTTGCAGCAGAAGTGACAGACACAGGTCAGCGCAAAATCCATCATTTTGTCTTCCATGCCCCTATCTCATTTAAGCAAAGTCATGAACTGTGGTTTGTGCTGAGGTACACGTGCACGTACCGTATTTTGGAGATTTTTGTAAACAAGTCTGAAAAACACATATGGGAGGTTTAGTTGTATTTGTCTGGACACACACTGGGAGAGAATGGACTAAATCACACAGAACATTTTAATGAAATAAAGACTGGGTTTTGCTCTACGGCCTCACCGGATTCTTACCAGATCAGGTACAGTCTTGCCAGGTCATTTGTTGTCATCTAGTACGGGATGTGAGTCCCGAGCAAAGACGGGGATGATCAGGGCAGCACTTCCAGAACAATTCCTGTGACTCACAGCTTGCTGCTAGTGGCTTCTTGGGAAAAATGAATGGACCTTGGCTTGGGTCAGTTGTCCTTCGGGCTGTCAGTGAAGCCCCGATGGCCTAGATGGTCTCTTGACATCTCTTACAGCCTCTGATTCTGTGATTCTCTGGTTATTTAAATGTCATTTTCTGTGGTCAGACTTACAGGCTAAAACAGCAAGTTCTATTTAGACTTCATGGTTCATTGACTAAAAAAGTCATTCTGGTCTGTTGGTTTATTGTGGGTGATAAACATGTAGCTAGTCAGTACTTGATAGGGAAAAAGAATATCTTTTCAGCATTCAGATTAAAATAATTCTTTGTTTCTGTGTGTTTCCCTAAAACAGAAACTTGGAGAAGTTTAGAATACTAACAAAATTATGTTTAAATGTTGCTGCAGTTGATGAGATAAAAGTATGTGAAATACGAACCTGTATGGTAAGATAAATAAATCTCTTGTATGCACCTTTTCCATATTATTAAAAAAACCCAAATGTTGCATCTTAAGGTGAACTGTGACTGTAGCAAATAATTTTTAGTGGTTGACTTACCCTAAGGTCTAAAATTAGTGTTTTGCTAAAAATACTTAACAGGCTGTTCCATACACAAAGGTGTCACTCAGGAGCTGGACCCTACAATCCATGTGACTGCCCAGTTTCTCTCATGCTGGTTTGGCACTAGTAGGACCAGTTACTCAGCTGGTGTGTCCTGGTGAGGGTCTCACTGCACCAAAACACTTCAGTGATTTCGACTGCTTGAGAATCTTTACTGCAACCTGCTGTAGGCACTTTGAGTTCCGCAGCAAGCTTTTAGTAGCAGCTAAACACATTTTGCTTCCTCAGAACCAATCTGCCTGGGTTCGCTGCATTCCTGCATGTTCAGAATCCAGGCAGATGTACAGATAAGATGTGTAGGGCAAGCTTGTATTTGATTGCTGTTTTTTCAAGTATACTGGACTGAAATATGTGAGTTGAAGTCCCTCATGTGAATGATGTGAGTAACATGAATTCTCTGTCTAGCTACATTACAAAAATATTCCTTGTAGCAGCTCACAGGCTGTTAAAGCAGAGTAGAAACCTTCCCTTAAAAGTGACATTAAATAATTTTATATCACCTACTGTTTTAATTTAACAGTAAACAAGATAATAGAATGATTGCCTTCAGACTTCCAGCCTAGAATATTTTGAAGAGAGGGAGAACATCATTAGAGGTCATAGACTGAGAAGCTGGGTGATGCTCTAAGTGAACAACTGCATTAGAGTACATGGAAAAAGTGCATCTCTCTGGGATAGTGTGCTTCCCTCAGACATGGACTACATAAAGTAAAAGGGCTTTTAGTTTAGTGTAGGCAGAGCAGTTAAGATTCCCCTAGGGGGAGATATATAATTATTTTGGAAAATAAGAAGCATCATCAAGAAATTTCTTACACCTCGGCTGATTTTCTGAGTGTTGAGAGAATTTTCCAGTTTTTGATGTGTATTCTTTAAAACCAGGTATTTCTGGTTCCCATCTTGAGTCTTCTAAGGGGCCAGAAATCCTACAGAAATGGAGAAGGTGTCTTACAAGATAGTATTAATAGCATGGATAATAATAGCAAAGAAGCTACATAGCTGGTAGAATATAATAATAGAAACAGCTTTATGCATGTTGGGGTGTGGGCAAGCTCCTTGCCTTTCACTGACATCAAGATTTGATTCAAAGCTGAGTTCCAGCAGTGGGAGAAATTTGTTGTTAGTGAATTGTTGAAGTGGGTATTTTGTTATTGATGAAAAAAAGATTGAGATAAGCAAAAACACTTCCTGGAAAAATGTGGAATATAAAAATATAGAGGTTCAATGGACTTCCTCTCTCAAATAACGTAATTGAAGTGCTGGTGTAGAAGATAGTTGCCTGATAAGTAGTTGTTCCTGGAATAGTACATATTTCTCAGTTTAAATAATAAGGGTGAAATGGTGCCCAAGGATACAGTCTTCGAAACTGCAGTGCACAAGGTCCCCAAGCTGAAATTTCTCCTCACCCTCAGGCCAGCGGAAGGTTTTGAGGCCGCGCCAGATGTCCAGCCCGCTGGTGGGGGCAGTTCCGTGGAGCCCCTCGTGGTACTGCCCCGTGCTCGTGGCTGCCTCTGCAGCGCGTTCCACGTCTGCTCCACGGGGAGAGAGCCGGGCTGGATGCGCAGTGTGCCGGTGCCCTGCCACAGCCGCGCTCCCTGTCCGTGTGTCCTGCCGTGCTTCCGCCAGCCCCGGACCTGAGCCCTGTGTGACGCTCTGTGGCACTTTGAAATACAGGCTGTGTGGTGGGATTCAGTGCCAGAGAACAGGGCAGATCTCAGGAGCACGTCCTCTGCAGCTGACTCAAGTAAACCAGAAGCACATTGTGGATCGCTCCAGAGATTAGTAGTCTGTGTTACCGTGTGTGGCCACAAATGGAGCTGCCTCAGCAGCTGAGGAGGCAACTGTCTCC
This sequence comes from Cnemophilus loriae, assembly GCA_013397755.1. Lineage (NCBI taxonomy): Eukaryota > Metazoa > Chordata > Aves > Passeriformes > Corvidae > Cnemophilus > Cnemophilus loriae. Next base: position 1,744,989 of record VZTF01009104.1, on the reverse strand, counting down.
TGGGCTGGAGTCTCCTGATCCTCGTACTTGTGTAATACTGTGCCACTGCCAGTGAATGCAGCAGTACTGAACTGTAAACAAACACGAACGTCCTAGAGGAGGAAAAGTACTTATATTCGTGATTTCTCACTGCATTTGCAGAGGCAGAAAGTGGTCGGCAGTAATAAGACACAAACTTCAAAAAAGACTGAAAAGATATGTGCCATTAATAAAATCTGCAAAGCCGCTTCTGTTGATTGCACTGAGAAATCACAGAGAGAACTAATGTAAGTAGCAGGATATTCCTGTGGTAAAGATTTACTAAAATAAATCTGCCTAGTTCTATTTCATTTCACCTGGGCAGCTGTATCTGATCACTTTGTCCCATGTGGTGCTTTCCTTCATGCCTTTGTACTTGTGACACTGCAGCTCAGCCCATCTTTGCCTATGTTAGCAGCAAACTTGGAATTCATCCTTTTACAAAAAATCAATTAAGCCAGCTCCTGTTCTCTGCAGTGGTTGTGTAACTCGAGATATTGCATTATCTGCTAGACAAGAATGGCTGTGAGGGGATTCAATGTGCTTAGATGAGTCCTGGGAACTCAAAGGAAGGATCTAGTGGCCAAGCTGGGAAAGAATATGACTGGCTAGAAATCGGGAAGGTTATATTCTATAGAAGAAATTTGAAAGATGACACAGCCCAATGTCTGGAATGCTAAAGTAGAAAAAAAATCAAGTAGGCACCTTTCTAGTGACCACAAACAAGCCCACAGCTGTCAGAAGCACACTGCCTACTCCCCCACTGCTTCCCCACGGTGACAGATGTCCTACTTTTGCAATTCAACACTCTGGTCATGCTAACTTATGAATTATACAAGGAAAAAACACAAAAATCAGTTCACCCATCACTGAAAAGAAGCAACCTCTAGGCTGCAACATTGTCACTGTTTAATGGCGCGGGACAACTGTATAGAGCACTTATGACTTCAGGAAAATATTGAGCGTAAGATAGCGATTCATTTTTTAGAACTGACCCACTAATACATTGCATGCATGAAAACCCAGACATGTATGGATTGCTTTTTCATGGCCATGCGTTTCCAAGATACTTTTTCCTTTATCTGATTGAAAGCAGAACCTTACTGCCCTATCCAATGTTGACCCGAGGGAAAAACTGACCAGCTAGATCATAACCATGAGCATTTCTAGTAACACCTGCACCTTCTCCCTGCTGACCTTTTATACAAATAGATAGTGAAGCTAAGCCTAAGTAGTTTAAAGGAAACTTTTTTCCAACGACTCTGATAGAAAAAATATATTTGCTTTGATTTATGAAAATTTAAAATGTTTTGGGCATAGGGGATCAAACTTTGTGCATACTTAGTAGCGCTTTTTTGCATTATTTATGTCTTCAACTGCAAACAATAGCAGCAGTATTTATACTAGGGAAATAAATTGTGCAGTTCAACATGGCCTGAGCTAGTTGTCTGTAGAATAAACTTTCCCCAGTCTGAAAGATGTAAAAATACCGCAACAAAAGATGTTCTGAGAAAATGTTTGGATGGAGAAAAGTACATAGGAGTGGCAGACCAATCCTGGAAAATAGTGCGGTACTATTTTCTAGTGATACACAAAAAAAATTGGCAAACTTTCAGGTATTGGGGCTTGAACTTGGGTGGGAATGATATTTTAGTGTAACTGCCTTTCCACTTACATAAGAAGTAGCAAAAGCTCAAAAGTTATGAAAGGAAGAGATAGATCTAACCCTCCCAGTTCACTGAACACAGTGAAAAGCATTAGACCTCCTTTTCTCGTTTTCATTTGGGATAACAAGTATCAGTTCATATGTTTGAAAGTAATTAATCCATCCGTGATTTTTGTGAGTCATGCACAAACATTTTTATTAATGTAAGTATCCCAGTACAGACAAAGCAGAAAATTTAGGTAAGCTCCTCTCCTGTTCTTCTCCTTTCCTTTCCCTCTCCTTCTTTTCATGGCATAGTCCCACATTTACATCACCACATCCCACACAGTTCCACAGACATATGTGGCATTTTGGACAATAAAAAAACTGATGGCTGTGGTGGCTTTGCCATAGGCGAACATTTTCAGAAATGCTCAGTTCCTGCCCTTGCTTTTCATTTTCTGTGCGAGTACTATGAAGTTACTGATCTACCGTTTCCTCCATATTCTCCTGAGGTTAAATGCCATACGTAGTTTCCTGCAATCCTAGTAGTAATTTCTTTGCACAGGGCCTGGTGGGAGTAGAAACAGTTTGCGGATGACATTTACAGAATGAGATGATGGCATATGTTTAGGACTAAATGGAGTTGTCAGACACTAATTGATTCACATGTCAACCTCTTGCTCTTCATGTAAGGTGCATGGGGAGCATTCTAGCTTGCAGCTTGTCTAGGGCAAGGGTTTCCAGTGTTTGGATATTCTTGTTAATTGTCTCTCTGCATTCTATGAACTGCAATAGACTAAGAGACCAGCAAATATTTGTTTTTAGAGGTTTCAGCTTTTATATGCATTTGAAGATCATAGAATTATATAATGGTTTGGGTTGGAAGGGGCCTTAAAGATCATTCTAGTTCTAACTCCCCTGCTGTGAGCAGGGACACCTTTCACTAGACCAGGTTGTTCAACGTCCCAGCTAGCCTGGCCTTGAACACCTCAGGGGTGAGGCATCCACAGCTTCTCTGGGCAAACAGTGTCGAAGCCCAACCACCCTCTCAGCAAAGAATTTCTTCTCAGTATCTAATCTAAACCTACTTTTTTGCAGTTTGAAGCCATTCCCCCTTGTCCTGTCACTCCATGCTCTTGTAAAAAGTCTTTCTCCCGCTTTCTTTTTGGCTCCCTGCAGGTACTGGAAGGCTGCAATTAGGTCACCCTGAAGCCTTCTCTTTTCCAGGCTGAACAATCCTGATTCTCCCTGCTTTTTCTCATGGGAGAGGTGCTCCATCCCTGTAGTCATCTTGGTGGCGTCCTCCGGGCTCTCACCCTACTGGTCGATGTCCTTCCTGTGCTGGAGGCCCCAGGGCTGGATGCAGCACTGCAGGTGGGGTCTCACCAGAGCAGGGGGGCAGAATCCCCTCTCTCCCCTGCTGCCCACGGTGCTTTAGATGCAGCCCAGGACACGTTTGGCTTTTGGGGCTGCAGGGGCACGTGGCTGGCTCATGTCCAGCCTCTCACCCACCAGGACCCCCGAGTCCTGCTCGTCCAGGCTGCCCTTGAGCTGTTCATCCCAGCCTGTGCTGGTGCTGGGGGTTGCCTGGGCACAGGTGCAGCACCAGCACTTGGTGTTGTTAAACCACATGAGATTCCCATGGTTCCACTTCTTCAGCTTGTCCAGGTCCCTCTGGATAGCCCCGTCCTTCATGTTTGGCAACTGCACCACTCAGCTTGGTGTCATCTGCAAGCTTGCTGAGGGTGCACTCAATCCCTTTGTCTGTCTCATTAATGAGAATATTAAATAAAACTGGTCCAAAGATGGACCCCTGAGGGACCCCATTTGTCACTGATCCCTGTTGGGACTCTGAGCCGTTGACCACTGAGATGAATAGTGTTGGAAATCTTGGTTGTTGCTTCTGTCAAAGTAAACGTGTCTGTATAATGCAGTGGAATATATAACTGTAAGTGCTGTCGTTGCAAACTGTCTTTTGGAATTTCCCATGAAGGTTTGATTAGGACAGCCACAGTTGAGATTCCTTTCTGGATAGATGCTGTGCTTGAATGACTGTAGAGGAGAAAAAGAACTCTGTTTTGGAATGTTCTAAAAGTATGAACAGGAAATGTATACTTCTCACTCTAATTCCTTCAATGAGCTTAATGTAAAAATAACCTGCCATTGCTGTAAGGTTAATGGTGCAGGCAATTTTCACTGGAGCTGGGCTGACTTTGGCAATTTCCTTTCATTCTCTTTCTCCCAGGCCATGTGGTGTTTCCCAAAGCAGAGTGGACTCAGACTGCTGAGAAATGCAGAGCTGTGTGGATGCACATGTGCATGTGAAAGCAGGAATGTTTACTTTCCAAGTAATTGAAATGCATGAGAGAATAAATATGCATTTTCTTAGTACATAGTTGCATCTGCCATAGCAAGTCGATCCTTAGTACCTAAATAACAAACATGTTTTAGGAAAAAGAGGAGCATAACCATCCTAACATCTTGAGCCCCCTGTCTTTGTTCAATACCTTACTGATGCTCCCTCAAATCTTCCTCCAGAGTGCTCCTAACTTCTTTGATAATTGCTGCAGTGCCACACAGTAAGTGAGAAGTGGCTCAGAAGCTGTTCAGGCTGCCTTCAGAAAGGCTTTGAATCCAGCCCCTTGTACATATTACAGCCAGCAAATTAAAAAAAAAAAATTAGATTCCAGTTTATTACCAATTACATGTTTACAAAATGCTTTCTTAGAGCTTTGGGATGTATGGCATGAAGAAAGACGAGCCATTGCACTTTTTCTTTCCTGAGCATTTCTTTATGCAGATTTCTCCTGCTATAGGATTACAAACTGGCAGAATAATGCCTGGCAGGAATTGATAAAGAATTGCAACATGAATCCCTGCAGGGCACACTGGGGCAAGTTTGTTATAGGAACAGTCTTCCTCTGTTTACATGAACAAAAGCTGGGTTTGACAGTTTCACTGATCAGCAGCTTTGGGAGTGTGTGAACTCACTGTTGTTCTGTGCGGCTTTTTCTACAGTTTTCTCTACAGTAGCAACAGTCTCTCTTTTCAAACTGGCCTCTTTGAGAGTGTTGTCAGCCTGGGTTGGGCCAGGTAATCGTTCAGGTCCCCTTCCAACCTGGTGTTCTGTGATTCTCACTGCTCTGCAGTACTTTCCAATGCAGAGTTTATAGAGAGGGTATCACTGATCACAATTAGACTTAGTTTGCCTTGTACTTTGATTTATAAATGAGAGCAAGTGGAGAACATGAATATTGATGGGAAAGCATGTGGTGATTGTAGCTTAGTTTTTCTCTAAGATTTGCTTCCATAATTATTAGCTAGCAATTATTAGCTTCATTTAAAATGAAGTTGTGCTCTAACAAAAAGCAGGTTACATCCATGTTAGAGCTCATACAGATACAATTCCATTGAGAACTTGTGTTAGGGCTAAATTGCAGCCACACTGTTACCATTATCCTTGAGTAGGGGAATTGATCTGTTTCAATCTTAATAGCTTCTCAAAACTCAGTCAGACTGATGAATCTGAACATGCTATTTCATGTTGAAAGAATGCATTTTATTTTCCAGAGATTTTAGTCCAGGTTTCAGCAGAGGCACAGTATGGCACCTCTATTTAAAAGTAGTGTTGCACTTGCTGTGATCATGGTATTCATGGGAGTCACTTGCAAACAAGAGAAGAGTCATTCATTCACGTTTAGATGGTGATTTCCTTCTGCTGAGCCCCCAGAAAAGTCTTGTACTGTAGCAGTGCTCCCTGACTTCAAAAACATCTGACAGATTCTTTAAACATACAGGTACCTTTTCATTCCTGCGTATTTCCTGTTAGTGATTTTGTAGTTGTGCTGTACTACTGGACCTAAAGAAACATAATAGCAAGTTTAGGTGATTTTTCTTCCCTTTTCCTTTTTCCCTTTTCCTTTTCTGTTGCTTTTTATTTCTTGCTTCTCGATACAGAGTGTGACCATACAGAAAATTATCCTCTTAGAGGAAAAACAGAATTCCATCACAACAAAAAATTGTAAGGCTGCTGTAGCTATCTCTGATTGTTATGCTAAAAATAATAATTTTCCCAACCATATGCTGGGAAAATTTGCATCAAAGTAAATGAGAGTGCCACAGCATTTTCCATGGTAGTATGGTTAAACTTTAGGTCCAAATTAAAAAGGCCTTTAATCTATCGTTCAGCTTCTTGTTATTTGCTTTTCCTGCTACACCCACTTCCGACACTTGGAATTATGATTAAACAAAGAAGTAGCAGAATCAGTTGCAGCCAGAGATTCTTGTGTGCCCCTTCTTTTGCCTTGACTTCCTCTAATTTGTTGCTGACGCTCTCTGTGAGAACAATTGTTATGGAAGTGGCTTCAGGTTACCACTTCTTCGAAAAATTACTGCTGCTTCCAAAACTCTTGGTTGCAAAAGCAATATATGTGAAGTAAGTCCAGTTTCTGTTTTGCAAGTGCTGCAGTGTTGAACAGCTTGACTGTGCTGAGAAGGAGAAGAAGGTGCAGCCAGGCAATTGCCAGTTCAGTTTACAACATTCAGTTCAAAAGCTTCATCTCCCAAGGATCAGTGGGTCCAAGCCAGTGTTTACACTCTTTCTTTTCATGTGTGTTATACACTCATCTATAATACGCATTCATTCATAATAAAGCTAAAAATTCAGCTCTACAACAAGTCTTTGTGGAAGAAGAGTTTTGCTCCTTCCCTAGTACCTGTTGTAAAGCGAGTTTGACCAGGTAGTACAGTCATAAGTGACATTGTAATTTCCAGGTGACTTCTGCAGGGCTGTGAAGTACACGTTGGATGGCTTTTCCATCCATCTCCTCCTGTCTCTGTTCACTCCCCGGGCTGCAGAACTGCAGAGAGACCAAGGAGATGACAGAGCACTGTTCATTCAGCCAGCGTTGTCCTACCTCTGGACCTACAGGCACAATCCAACCCAAGGTGTTTTTCAGACTTAGAAGCAATTTCTTACAAAGGATAGGAGATTGCAAACGTCAGGAGAGCTTCTCAAAATACAGAAATAAATACACTTTGTAAAATGGTAGATGGTGCAAACAGCAGACATTATTATAAAAGAACAGTCCCTAGACAAAGTTTTCATTAACAAATAAGAATGAATGTCTCATGAAAGTTCACTTTATTGTGTGAAAAATAACTTTGGTCTTTGTTGAAAAGTCATTTAAATATAGTATCATAGCATTGTCACTGATTTAACCTCTGAGGACTAAATGGACAGAAGGGTAAAAGCAGGAACCTAATTCCTGGTGGTTGAGTGACTAATGTGCATTTGCTGCATTATCAGGTGAGCAAGCACTTGGGTATGGAATTAGCCTTTTTGTGTACAGAAATAGATGTATTTGCAAGAGCTAGTTTAGGAAGCTGTTTTGAAAATGAGATTGAAAGGCGAAGAGGAAATCATACCCCTTTATGAATGGTCTGCTTGGACAGTTTCATATCTCTAAAGCCTTTCTTCTTTTCTGCTGAGCTAATTGGGATTTCATATAACCTAGTGTCATCATTTAACTTATAGGATATTCATTCCCTTTAGCGAATTATGCCATTGAAGCGTGTTCTAATTGGCTGGTATTAGTCCTATTGTGTCGAGTATTAGCAGTAGAATGTGTGTGGGGTTTGGGGCATGTGAAAAGGAGTCAGACTTTAAATGCCAAACCAGACCAAGAGCTATTCTTCTGGTACACACAACCAGGGATTTATCAACACTGCTGTTTTTTCAGATTGTGCATATGACTCTTTTATACTTAACTATAAATAGAAAAGACACGCAAGCACCGGTGTAACCTTAGTATGCTTTCAATACGTATTAAAATTATCTGGCATTTGCTTAGGGACTTCAAATTCCTCATTATATGTGCAAAGAAAATGAATGCTTTTGTAAGTCACACAAATTATAGAATTTAGTTCAAAATTAGGTTTTAAAGTATTTATTAAATTATAAACCATTTAAGTTCTGACAAGTCTATGAACAATACTGTGGGGACATAGTTTTTAAAAAGTTCTGACAATATTCTTTAATTTATGACTTCTAAAATTTGATAATATATGCCTCATTTAGCCTTGCTTAGATGCAGATAAAAGTGTTTATGTGTGCAGGTTACCGTGGATCTGGTTAAGGCTGCATTAGATAGATCTTTATATTACTTTCAAAACCCATCCATTTGGGCTGAAATACCATTCATTTTGTTGCCTAAAGTTTATATTTTGGAAAGGCAAAGCAAGATTTTAAGGATTTGTTGACTTATTTGGTTTGAGAAGATTATGCGTTCTCTTATTTGAACAATACTTAAATCATAAACTGAAATATCACCTGTAAAGAATCATTTCCAAACGAGAGTCATAACAAATTGGCTTTGACCTGCCTGATCTGTGAGCATGTGGAATCTGATTTCTGAGTGTTTGCAGCAGAGTTGTTTTCTTTATTTTGCTCAGCTCATTATTGTGCACCTAGGAAAGGACGTCCTTTATACACACGTACCCTAATTAACTTTGCAGTGAGCTGGCTGGCCAGCCAAGGTCAAGGTTAAGATGGGGAGCTTTTACAACTGTGCAAGATCATTCATCCAGACTCCAGAGCAAGCAGAGTAGAGAATCCTTTCCTGCTGTAATTGTAACACATGCTGTTAACTTAATTTCTTTACAGTATTTATACAGTAAACTGTTGCAATGAAATCCCCGGTAATATAGCCGAATTGAAGGAAAGACCGTACTTGAATTCTAAGTGTCTGCTGGAAGCAGTAGGATTTTGATGATGCTGATATTTAGACAGGTGTCTAAATTAGATTACTGTGCAGGACTCCACAGATACAGAACGATACCGTGGTTTCTCCTCAGGATCCTACAACTTGAGGAAAAGACGAGGAGCGAATGATGGTGCGGAAGGGGCACCACAGGGCAACAGGGACATAGTGCTGGGCAGTCTGAGAGGAATGCTCTCCACACACCTTCTGTCTAATGCCTGCCAAGTTTTTGTAGACAAAGACTTTAAGAAGAGTTCTATTGCATGGATTTCTTTTCAAGAATGAAGGAGGCACAAAAATGCTGATGTGAAAATGTAATGAACCTTAATAGAGGCTTGCATTTTAGCCAAATCAGGGGGGATACCTGCTGTTTCAGTGTTTAAAGAGATCTGATTGATAGATTGAGGAAACTTTCATGTAAGTGAAGGATGTGGAAAGAAAGGCAATTTTTTAACTATTCCTTTACTGAGAGCAAATTGCGTATTTTTATACAGTGCCATGCAACTCTCTAGTTGTCAGTCTTCTATACTTGCTACGCATACATATTTAAATGCATAGGAAATAAAAATGATACTTTATATTTTTTGAAAAATTATTTATAATGCTTTTAATTGAACAGAAAAACCCCTGAATAACAAAAATAAAAATGAAAAAAATGTATGGGTTCGGAGTTCAGTTAAACCTGACATTTATAAAGTATTCTCACTTTACAAAGACTACTTTGAGGAGCTTATAATAGCAGAGCTACTCAGATCATAGCATAGATGAAAGAGGTTATTCCACTGGGAGTCTTAAATTTAAACTAGTCATCTCTGGTTTGGCTTTTGAAATATGACAGGAGAATCAATGATTGCTGCTGTTAAGAGTCTGAGAAAGCCTTTGGCTTACTGACAGTCTAGATATTAACAATTTTGAAGTCTCTTCATACCAAGGGACTATTAAGATGAAGCAGTAGCTTTAAATTAAGTACCATAATTCCCTCAATTTATCCTGAAGGAGAGAAGTAATTAGGCTTGTTTATCTGAGAGAAATGAAAGATCAAATTAGAGGGAATGCCCCTAAACTGACCCTGTGATTAAGCCAAGTTTACCAGAGGTTTTGTCTTTTTCAGCATTTTAGCTCCCATTCTTTTAACTGTGTTCCCTCTTGGTGTTTAAACTGAAAAATGCCAAACCGTGAACTGAAGTTGTGTATTTTCCTGTTAGCAAAGTCAATGATTCCATGCTTCAGAAATCATACATCCTCTTTTGCTTCTCTAAAGTTAGATGCAATACTGTAGCAAAGATTTTGAACTGGGTTATACAGAAAAAAGGCAGCAGTCTTTTTTTTGCTGTTTTTTCTCTGACTCTTCGGTTTCACCGCGTCCTTATTCTTTTCCTGCTTACTCCAGGTGAAAATAACACTTTGCTTTGATGGCCAGATCCATGAAGCTGCAAAACCCAAGGATTTTTCAGACTGTAATGAATTCATTCCCAAATAGTAGGTTGTCAATAGAGTTGTCTTTTTAGCACATTGCTACCTTTTACCTTGCCACAGCAGCATTGAATTGAAGAATTCTGGATGCATCATGTGTAGGCCGTGCTAGCACCTCGGGATCTCCATGAGTTCATAGCAGTATGATTTAGGGGCAACTCTGCTGCAGTTAGTTCTAATTATCACCAATGAGAAAGAAAGCAGGAGAAATTATAAGGCATTGAAAGTCATTAATACTGAAAAAAACCTCGTAAAATTATTTTTTTAAAAGAGAGGGTTTCTGATTTCTCTACTGGCTATTTTTATACCCGTTGTTAAGTTTACTAAGTAACTAATTTCATTGATCTTTAAGAATAAAATTCACAAAGCCATTTAAAGAAACTGCTATGATAGCTTTTCCACATTTCCCTGATGAATACTTCACACTTTCATTAGATTTCTTATGCTTCTATTTCTAGTTAGGGCATGCAACTCCTTCCATATTTAAAGACCATTCAGTAGCATAGCTTCAAGCCAAGCAGTGGCCCTGTTTAAGACGAAATAGCTTTGTTGAAAGCTAACTCTGTCTTTACTACATGGTATCAGGGCTCTAGAGGAAGATAATTTTCATGTGAGGAAGTAGAACCTTGGTGAACGCATTAGGAGTAAATAACCCATTTTTGTAATTTATTTATTGTCATCTTCTGTGGCACTTGTCCACATGGTTTGATATCTCTGTTGTTTTTTCTTTCCTATTTAGATAGTAGGCTGTTGAAGGCAAGCCTGAATCTCACTGTGTTACTGATATTTCAGTAGTATAAATGCAAATAGCTTTATTGGTTCAAGTGTCACATGAGGAGTAGGTGTGTTTGAGTAGCTGCAGTGGTGGTGCTCCCCTTTGATGGCAGAATAAGATGATAATAGTAAAATGTGTTGTGTTTTACATGCTATGTGCAGGAATTTGCACGTGTGTGCATGGGGACAAAATGGTCTTGCTTTTTCATTTATATGAGGAAAAACATAGGAAAGGAGGCTCTAGATATCATTCTGTGGAAGAGAAAATACTATTTCAGTACATGTTAGTGTGGTAAGTCTAGCTTCTTCAGATTCCTCTGCAGACCTTCTCTCTTAGCTGTTTGTCAAGCAGCCCCTGAAAAATGGCCCTCTCATTTTCTCTTCAACCAAAGGGGTTTTCTGCTTCTCTTTTTATTAATACTTTCCAGCTGGTGAAATAAGACAGATTGTAGGAACCTCCAAGTCCTCTGGATATTTACAGAATATTTGTACTGGAGCTTCTGCTGTTCTTTTGGCAATTCATGTTAAATGGCCTTAATGTGTGGAATTAATGCCTAATTAATGCCTAGCTATTCTGGTTAAGTTAAGCACACCTCCATTAAAGTATATTTCCATGTTCTGATGTTATTATACAGTCACATCTCACCCGTCACAGTTTTCTTACATTACTCATGAGTTCATCAGTCCCAAAGGCCTGAGCAGGTTTCTTTGTAGCATCACAAAAGAATTGAAGGATTTGTAACTTTATACAACTTCTTTGTAAATTTTTGTATTCTTTCATATTGGACTGTGGAGCTGCTTGTAGTCCAGCGTGTGAAGATGTTCAATATTACCACTGTACGCGGGCCTGTGTAACGTTGCTCTGAAGCCTGCTCAAATAACACCTGCAGTGACTCCTCAGGCATTTTTGCAAGTATATCCAGGCGTATGGAGCTACTTTAGTATCTGCATGGGAAGTGCTAATAATTGGTGAGCATTCAGTCCAACCCCATGGAATTAAGAAAGTGCTTGATAAAGATTGAGTTCCAACTTACGTAAACTTGTTTTATGCAGTGTGACTTCAAGTCTCACACATTTCTCTTTTGTTAAATCATGACACTTAGAATTAAACAAGTCCTAGAGCAAAAGAACATTTTCAGCATATAAGGAACTGTTGTCTTAGTGTGTTTCAGACTCTTACATTTAATGGGCTTTTAATTTTCTTTGAAGGGGGCTGTCATTGACTTTATTAAATATATTTTCACAAACACTGTAATTTCACATCTTACTGTTGTTAAAGTTCTTGTAAAATACAAACTTGTATCAATGTAAAATTCTTACTAAGGGCAAAGAAATCAACATTATGTGATAATTAGTATCTAGGGCAGAAATGCTGTTTTGCTGGCAATAGAACATAAAAGGGAAAATAATGTGGAACTGAAGAGAGCTGAAGCACTCTGGTCCTTCTCAGAAGATATATTTTGCAGGCAGCACTGTAGTTAGTTTTTGAAGCTTATATAATCCCACATGAAACTGTCACTCACCAGCAGTCCCTGGAGAACTTCTCCCAGGCCAGCCTTTGAAACCATATTAGCAGCCTGCACCTTTCACGGAAGTTTCTGAGGTTCCTAGTAAAAAGTAATGCTGACTTCCTTCGATACTGGTATTAAAAATTTATTTAGCCTAGAGATACCAAGTGGAAATTGAAGATGCTCAAAAAGAGGTATGGCTTGACATCAGACAGATTTAGCTCAAGGTAAAAGTGACTTAGTATCTGTACAGGAAGATATTGTAACAGGCTATTTTGAACTTATCTCTAGAATCTTGGATCAGGATCCTCCAAATGTTTGTCCCGTTTAGTAATCAAAACCAAAAGTCACAGATTTGCTTTTAGCATAATTACACGCAAAAATTGACTGTCCTTTGACTGAGATGTTTACTATGCACAGACAGCCTTGGAAAGAGCAGGCTTTGGAGAAGGGAAGATGAAATCAGCTGTTAAGAAGTGCTGAGAAAGTGTTTCTTGTATGTTTGATACCAGCAGACCATGGTTCCCCTTGACAGGTAGGGCAGTAAATAGAGACAAACGGGCTCTTGGAAGGGTTAAGGATGTGTCTTAAGAACTGTTTGCAAACAAATTCTCTTCACCTGAAAGCTTTCTAATTTGTTACAGCAAATGACTGGGTGGGAGAAATAACTGTTTCTTAAACAGTCATTTATTTTGGTGATGTTTCCTATTTATTTTTTTAGCAGGAAAAGCAGCTAAAGCACCATCCTAGAAAGCAGAGACCTTAATTTATATATTTGCAAGCCTTTTATGTGTTCTGTCTTGAGGCTGCATAGTCACTAAGATGCAGTTATATTATGACCACAGAACAGTTTTTATTCACAGACTGAATAGAGAGCACGAAGAACATGGAAATCAAGAGAAAATGAAAGTAAAAACTACAAACTGGATGCTTACTTGTGCATCAGTAGTGAAGGAGAGTCACACACGGTGCTGGAACCTGTACTGCATCCTGTGGCTGCTGCTTTCCGTATTAGCTAAGCCACGGTGTGGTGGCATGGAGCCAAATATGCCATTTTTTCATCACCTCAGTGTTTCTCAATCAGTAGGGAATCCTCAGTTTACTTTGAAAGATCTCACCTTCCTTTCCAATTAATGCCAAAGGGGTGGAGTTGGAACTGAACATGTTCTTTAACATTGTGTATCCTCGGGGCTTTCAGTGTATACGTCCATGCTAACTGATTTAATGTTCCTGAGAATTTTACCCAGAATGAATGTTTCATTTTGTGGCAATAATTACATAATGGTATAAAAATCCATCATTTAAACTCCTAAGCTGTCAACTCTGTGACTTTCATGCAAATTCAGAAGTTGGTTTGTTATGTGGTGTACAAAGACAGTTTTGTTTTAGACACAGTATGTCCTCTTAGCTGGAGAGGATGGTCTGCCAAGAAATGAAATAAAGAGAAAGATGCATGTGGTGCTGAGGAGGTGAGTAGGAGTCCTATAAAACGTCTAACTTAGTTATAGTTATGACTTTTTAACACAATCAAAAATAACTCTTCACTTTCTGGGTGAGGCAAGAACAGAGTGTGTGTTTCATTACTGCAAACTCAGATTCTGCGGCAAGCTAAGGTTTATGCACATCAAAACATACAAAGATGTCTGTCCTGGTGTTCCTTAAAGCCAGCCAAAAAAGTGTTTTGCATGGAAGTCAGGGTGTGGCGTTTGGGCAGAAGTTCAAGGATCGGATCCATCCCACATCCTTGTGCAGAAATGCCTCGGTCTTGTCAAATCTGCCCAGATCCACACAGCACCACACTGCTCTGAGCAGCTGTGTCTGTGCTGGAGACAAGATGCACAAGGCCAGTTGCTAATTAGCACACAAATCCTTCCAGCAGTGACTTGCATGATCCCTGCGAGTTTGAGTCCACAATTAAATGACAGTTTAGCTAAATGTTTGCATACAGTTCAAAACATGGTTTATTGTGCGGCATAAAAACATAGCTTTGCTTTGGAAACTGTATGTCCTTTACAGAGCATGGTCTGCCAGGAATTGGCATGGCAAACTAGGGAAAACTTCTTTGCCTCAGTCTGTACTGCTAAGGCCACTCCTCAGGAATCACAGACCCTGGAGGCAAGACAGAAAGTCTGGAGAAAGGAAGAATTAACCTGGGTGTAGGAAGATTGTGTTTGAGATCATTTATGCAAACCTGACACCCACAGATAAATCCATGGGCTCCAGTGGGATGCACTAATGAGTTCTGAGGGAGCTAGCAAATGTTACTGCTGTGTCATTCTACATCATGTTTGTCATGGAGAACAGGAGAGCCTGAGGACTGGAGGAAAGTGAATGTCATTCCAGTCTTCAATAAGGGCAGGAGGGAGGACCCAGAAAACTACAGGCCAGTCAGCCTCAGCTCTATCCCTGGAAAGGTGATAACAACACATCCTAGATGTCATTTCTAAGCATGTGGAGATACAAAGGGTTGTCAGGAGTATTCCACATGCGTTCACCGAGGGGAAATCATGTTTGCCTAATCTGATGGTTTTCTATGATGGCATGACTGGCTGGGTAGATGAGGAGAGAGCAGTGGGTGTGGTCTACCTTGACTTCAGCAAGGCATTTGAAACTCTCTTGCATAACATACTGATAACTCAGGAAGTGTGGGTTGGATGAGGGGGATTGGGGAGTGGCTGAAAGGCAGAGCTCGGGGGTTGTGGTCAGCGGGACAGGGTCTGGTTGGAGGTCTGTAGCCAGCAGTGTCCCCAGGGGTCAGGGCCGATGGGATCCTGGGGTGCATCAGGAAGAGCAGTGCCAGCAGGTCAGGGAGGTGATGCTGCCCCTCTCCTCAGCCCTGGTGAGGCCACTCTGGAGTGCTGTGCCCCGTTCTGGGCTCCTCAGGGCAGAGAGACAATGGAGCTCCTGGAGCAGGTCCAGCAGACGGCACAAAGGTGATGAAGGGACTGGAGCATCGCTCTTACGAGGAGAGGCTCAGGGAGCTGGGCCTGTTCAGCCCTGAGAAGAGACAACTGAGAGGGGACCTCATCTATGCATGCAAATGCCTGAAGGGAAGGTGCCACAAGATAGGGCAGACTCCTTTCAGTACCTCCTTTCAATGGTACCCAGCAGGAGGACCGGGGCAGCGGGCACAAACTGTAACACAAGGTCCCTCTGAATATGAGGAGAAAATCCTTTACTTTGAGGATGGCTGAGCACTGGAACAGGCTGCCCAGAGAGGTTGTGGAGTTGCCTTCTCTGGAGATATTTAAAACCCACCTGGAACTGATCCTGTGCAACCTGCTCTGGTTGAACATGCTTTAGCAGGGAGGTTGGACTGGATGATCTACAGAGGTCTCTTCCAACCCCAGCCATTCTGTAACTGATTCTCTGATTCTCTGGTGCAGTTTCCTAGGGGAAACTGCGAAGTGGTGATACAACATTACCTCCTGTCAAAACCTGTTTAATATGCTATGTCACTATCAAGCCACAGTAAAGATTTTGAGCTAATTTAGAAGCAGCTTTCTTCTAAACCTATGTGGCCACCTGGAACCAGAAAGAAGTGAACATTTTCAAGAGGAATTTCCATGCATGTATCTATAGGTAAGATTTTCAAAGGATCACTTTAGTGAGTAAAGTTTTAGAACGGTGTTAGAATAAAAGCTGCATTGATGGAAACTTTTTGATGACAATAAAAGTTAAAATCTGATTACTGGATGGATTCTTTAATTTGCCTGAATGTAATTTACTTCACTGCTGTAGACATCTTGGATTAAGGCCAAGGTGCAAATGGAATTGGTGTTGATAAGTCTCATTACCATCAGTAGCATCATCTCCAGTTGGAGACTGATAGTTACAGCACTAATATAAACAGTAAAACTGATCACACCACAACTTTGGATCTTGTCCTGCTCTTCCTGAATTCTAGGGCAACACTCCTATTGGCATCAGTAGCGGCAGGAACAGGTCCAATTGAATTATTTGACAAGAGGCTTCTTTCTTAACTCTGTACTGGCTGAGCTATGTAAGCAAATTGTTAAAAACTCTGATATATAATCCAGAAATCTTCACAGTTGAGCAGTGCTGATTTATGCACTGTCTGCTGATGGTAGCAATTTATTAGCAAGAGGATATTTGCTTCTTCCTACTGCGTGTTTCATGCAAGGTTTGGTCCTCAATTTTCTGTTTTCCTAGTAGTCTTTGAAATTTGCAACCTTAAAGCCACACCTGGTGTTGAATTACTCTGTTATTTATTCAAATAACAGAGATGTTAAAGTCACCTTTTTTTTTACAGGCTATTTATAGTTTTTCAAAAGAGAATGTAGAAGGGATATTTTTAAACTACAGCAACTATGTGTTGTCGTTAGCAGAGTTTCAGGCAAAAATACCATGTTTTAGCCTTTTCGTGTCAAGACTATGAATGCAAGATGTTTTATGTATCTTTGGAGCCTGTAATAATGCAAACTGTCTGTAAATGATACCTCCTAGGTTTCTAGTGTATATTTGAATATATTTCATTCCACTGTTTCTTATTTGCCATTAAATTTGCAAAGTATGGGAGGCAAGTGAGCCAGATGATACGAAACACTGTGTTTATAGTGGCTGTGTGCTGCACCTCCTGGCTGGTGCTGTGGGGAGGGAGGTATTTGAGGCCGTGGGTCACAAGTGCACAGCTCCTGCTCCCTGGCCCAGCCAGGGGCCTGCGCACAGTGTGAGGCAGAAATGGTTTCTGCTTTAGCTGGAACAGATTGCATTCGGGGACCTGTTTTGGCCAGCATACAAACAAACCTACTGTGGACTTTCCAAAGGATGTGTGCTCCCTTTCAAAGCTGGATTTTACTTTTAAATGTCAAGGTAGCGATGTCAGACTTTTGCTGAGGAACTGTGGTTTTTTGGTTGTTTGACGCCATGCAAAATTGATTCCACGTTATCTGTATGCAGATAAAGTAACTTTTCGCTGATACCAGTAAAAATAGCAATTCTCATTCTACATCTCTTTTGTTTTTCGGTAGCACTGGATTATATCTTTGCAGCACTAACAAGTGAAACCCGTGGTAGGCTTCCTGGATAGGAGAATTCTGCTGGTTTTCAGTTTTGTTTGCATTCCTGTATGTGTGTAGGTTTGCACTTCAGTTTCTTGCAGTTTTGGAAAAGAGATGAAAAAGACCATTGTTTATTATTAACCTTAGTGGAGTGAATAAAAATAAACTATTCTCCAAAGTCTGACAACTGGAAAAAAGCTTTTCCTTGAGCAGCAGAAATACTGATCTGCAATTTTCTGTGAGTTGGTGCCTAAATGCCTTACACCTCTTACTGCCATATCTTTCCCCATAATGATGGCCTCTAAACTGTTCATAATTCACAGCACTTTGTACTCCACATTCATCGGAGTTTCAATCCACTGGTAGGTAGAGATAACAGGTAGACAAGGTGATAAAACAAGTTTGTTTTCCAAGGAAACCTAGAAAAGTGATGAACCTACATTTCCTTATTTTGAAGAAGAAGACTGTTAATATAATCAGCATTGCACATTTGGCACTAGCTATTGTTTAAATATCATCAACAAAGCATATTGTAAATGAGCTTGTGAAAGGAAGCAATGTAGTCATGTTGTCATCATTTCACTGGAGGCTGTTAGTGATCAGGAGCTACATGCATTTGTCAGATCTTGCTTTTACTTCATCTGGAAAGATCAGTTTGGCGTGATAATCAATTAACATTGTGTATTCCCAGTGTCTTTCCAGGTTGCAGCTCTGTTGTCTTTGTCATTAAAACACATGGATGACTTTAAAATGTAAGTTATAAAGATTTGTGTGCAGATTTTCTCAGTAAACTGAGACTTGGCAGAGGTGGTCAAAAGTGTATTTTAAGATGAATTAAAAAAATGGTTAACTGTACTTTGATGCAGAAGAAACAGCCCTTCAGTACTGTTCACCTTTTCTAAATTCCATTACTTTTCTTCCTACAACTGGCTGCTGCTAAGCATAAAATCATTTTAATATTAAAAATACAAGTTTTGGATGAAAGTAAAGAATGTGATGTAAACTATTAATAGGTTTAAGGAATTAGAAAAACAAAATTCCACTCGGAGCTGTTTATCAGAATTAAAATATGTTTGTGGTACTGTTGATATCTGGTTTTTATTCTGCTCAAGCTAGAAAAACAGTGTAAGCGTTTTGCTAGAGGGTGTTTCTTAAATATTACTGTTACCATGGATAATTCAAGTTGACAGGATCTATAGTTGAGGGGCAAGTCATATGGAGTCTGCTTTCAAGGGTTACATTTTGGCAGGCAGAGGACAGGTTGAAAACACGTCAGCAGAATGAAAAAGTTTTATTGCTTTCGGATAGAGATTTGTGCCAGGCCTGTACACAAACCATCAATCCTGACCGGGTGGGGGTCTTTGAAGTTTAGTGTAAGAAAGTGTTCATCATAAAGGCAAACTGTATTCAAAATGAATTCTTTTGAGTACTAGATATTAAGAGCAAAAGCTTCTCCAGAAGCGTCCTTTGAGGAAAGTGTATGTGTGTGTGTGTGTGTGTGAATGAAGGAAAATTCTGCCTGGCAAAGGTGACTGATGGCAGTGTTTAATTGCAAGACCATACACAAATGATTTCTAGGCTCTGTGAACTGTTCTTGAAGTGTGATAGAGTGGAATAATGTTCACACATGGTTTAACTACGTTTCCAGTCTGACAAATCTATGTTAGAAATTTTTTTGTTGGTCTGTGTCTGAACATTGTTCTGCAGCTGTTCTTGAACTTCGTATGGGTGGGATGCTGAGCTGTTGCCAAGGACACCTGGTTTTCCCTTAGCTCTAGTGCAAGGAATTAAAAACTGCAGCCTCTAGTGAAGTGGGAGCCTATCAGGGAAAGTGTGGTGGAGAGGTTTGTGTATTGCATTACCAGCTGTTAAAGCTCGAAGCTGTTTGCTGCTCTGCTCTGTTGGGAGCAGGGATTTGCTCTGGAGGGACTGCACAGTCAGTCTGTTCAGAGCAGCATGAGCAAGATGCCACCGTTATCAAATGCCCTCGTGCAGGCTTAAGTCATTTACTGTTCCCAGTTTCCAAACTGCCTTTCCTAAAACAGCGTGGGCCTGCTCCACCCTGCTTCTCATCCTCAGAGTTCAGTTCATTGCTTGAAATTGCCCTTTGTTCTGCTTAAGTGATCTTAAGAGAGGATGTAAACACAACAAGTTCTAAAAATAGTTAATGGTAGCTGGGTAGAGAAGTTCAGAATAAGGGAATATAACACAAGCAGAGGATGACTATTAAGTATAATAAAGAATGGAAAAGAAAGGGGAAAACAATTAGGAATATGTTGATTCAAGGGAGAAAGTGTGAAGAAAGCCTAAACTGACAGTGGAGCATGTTGCCAAATTTTTCCTGCTCTCGAAGCCAGCCCCCAGACAACATGGAGCCAGTAATTATTCAGCTGCTAAGTAGGGGGTAAAGGCCAATTTTAGAAGGCTGAAGGAGAAAGCTCTACCTTCAAAACAATTTGGAAGCAATGTTGCAAGTAGTGTACCAGTGACTAAAGGATCTGGGTGTATTATCAGCGTACTAGAAAACGGAGATGCACTGGAAAGACAGGTGGATTTCTAAGCGAGTTTACACAGATGAAAAACACCCCAACATGTAACACTGGCACAGCATCACAGTTTGCAAGGAGTATTATATTTTCCTACTCTTCATAAATGTGACATGGACTCATTGGGAAAGGTTGTAAATACTAGCACAGCTTTGTGGACTGGAATTTCTTGGAGTACATTGTAGTGGTAATACTGATATTAACAGGTTTTTTAACTGCTTTCCTTTATTTTCTTGAGTGGGGAGACCCTGTACTTGGGAAGTTTTTCATGTCTGACTGGTTTTAAGGACCGCAGTGGACAGTGTAGTAAGTCTGCACTTAAATAAAGCATAAGCTGGATCTTTGTGCAGTCTAATTGGGGATAGGTTGGGAAAAGATTGCTGATTATTCTCTAATATCCTAATAAAACTTTCTGGCATAACTGTGGCTTCTAGTTTCACTCAATTAAGTGAACAAGTCCTGAGCATGCACAAAGACCTTTATTAAACTTGCAGATAGACCTGAGGAGAAATTAAAGGCAGTGAAATGAGACTAGCTGCTGCCAACAAGGAATTAAAAACAACCTGTCATTTTTTTTTTTAATCAGTCATCTTAAATGGAGTAGTAGCTGCTCCTTTTATTTTTCTTCCTTGCCTGCCTCTTTTTGCAGAATTTTGGCACAGTGTTTTGTGCAGATCACGTGCCAGGTGCTCGTGTGCCTTCTGCACTTGCTCAAATTCTCCTTCTCCTGGGGCACACAGAACAGCATCGGTCCTGAATGGCTGGAGGTGGTGGTGGTGGGGCGCTGGGAGGAGCAGGCAGGGCTGGCAGCATTCCTGGGCAGGAGGGAGCTGTTGGCTCTGCACATCCCTGCGTGCTGGTCAGAGGTGCCACGCCAGGGCCGTGCTCTGGGAAGTGCCCTGTGGAATGAGCAGAGATGCTGACCGGTCACGGCACCTGCTGGACTTGCTGGTGCTCAACATCACGTGTGATGTGGAGAAGCTCTGTCTTCAGTTTCCCATCATTTCAAGAACATCAACTCATGTGGTTCCCACAGCTGTAGTAGCTCTTTGAGTTTGGTGCCCCACTTTGGCATTTCTTCAGTTACAGCTGCCGACGGCTCACTTGTTTTATCCTGCAGCCAGGTGGGTTTGCTCCTGCTCCTGGGTGCAATGGCTGCCCCTTCAGGTGTTGAAGTGCTTGCAAAGAAAAGAAAAAGTCAATAAATACCAATATTATGGTCTTCATTTTCCCCAGGAATGGGAGAAATGGCGACAATGAATTTCTGCAGTGCTATTTCTGTACTTCAGTGCTTGCAAGGTTTATGATTTCTGATCTGCAGTCTCTCCCATCTGTGCGTTCGTCTGTCTGGGAGTAGCAGGTGACAGATAGAAAGTTTAAGGCTGAGAACACCCGAACAAGTTTTCCTTGGTATTAAAGTTTAATGACTTTCAATAGATGTAGATTTTTACACAGCCCTAGCCTACTGAGACTGGAGAAGGGCAAGGTGATTCCTAACAGACCATATGTTACCATCTTGGGTTTCATGACTGCTTTAAAGAGCACATAGAGAGAATTTTACTGTTCCTGAATAAATGAGATGCTGTTCTGTGTCCAGAAGGCGGTTTCTTTAGCCTTTCCAAAGAAGATTTTAAGTACTGTGGTGGCAGTATGGTAAAATAAGTGGCAGAAACAATGATGTGCAAGAACAGTGTTTCCCTTATCATCTATCCTAATTAGTCAGTGAACATTCAAGTTGTATAACTAAATTTCAAGCATTAAGTTTACAGGGAGACTTGTGAAAGTAGGAGAAGGCCGAGAGAAATACTGATAAGAGGTTATGAGTGCTTGTTTAACTGCTAACTACAAAGCAATCTCTCTCAGTGGCAAGAAGTTCAGTCACTCCCAGAATAACAAAAATTATCTGGATGAATTTTGTGTGCTGAAGGGGAGCTTAGTATAGCAGCCTACAGATCCTTAAGACATTTCCCGGGGGAAAAGGATTAACGAGGACAACACTGACATCTGATAGCTTTTGACTGTTGGATGTTGATAAATGTTAATCATTGAAGAAGGTTTCATGACAAATCAAAGTTTTAATTTTATATAAAACTTAGATGATGCAAATCTATGAATATAGCAGTTTTACAAGTTGTGTAATGCTTTATTATTCATATAGCATATAGCATTATAGCATATAGCATATAATGAATCCTAAAGGATATTTTTATACTGTGACATTTTTGGTGTTTGTTTCATGCAAATGTTTTTCCTCTTAGGGAAACTGTGAAAAGTGTAAAGGTGGAAGCAGAGGTGGTGCAGGGAGTACTCTGTACTGAGCAAATCCTTTTGTTACAGACAAAACTGCATTGCCACAGTTCATTAAATGCCGAAGTGCAGGAGATTCTGTGAAGTTGGTCACCCAGCAGGAAATTGGTGTGTCTTTATACTTAAACTGGAATCAGCAATAGCAAATACAATAGGAAGTGCTAATTAGCTTCTGGTGTTGTGTCCTTCTTTTCTTTCCTTTTTGAAGTACATTTTGGAGGGAGAAGAGGGAGCATAAGGCATCCCATCAATCTGGTGCTGAACAGGTCTTCAGAATATTTTTCCCTGCATGTTCAGAGGGATGATTCGTTGCTCGGGGTTTGCTTGGGATAGAAGCACCACTGTCACTGTTGCATCCAAGGAACTTTCCCAAGACTGTTTTTCCTGTTCCCCCAATAAAAAAGTCTTCTGGTCAATGGCATCACTGGGGAAACTGTCTCTCATGCTCAGAGTGAACAAATCATCAGACACAAGCCTTGTGGTAGTGTTGCTTCACCTCTCCTTAAACAGCTCTGCTACAACTCAGTGCTGCATACACACAGTGAGCAAGCTGCCCTGAGCTGGTACTGTAATCATTCCCTTGCTGCCATGGTCAAAATTACAGTGTCCAAAGTATTCCTTCCAGATGTTCGTCACAATGTGAGTGTGTTCTTGCCACTAGCAGCAAACCTCAGTCACAGCCTCAGTGTGGCTCAGAAAGAGTTAGTCAGCAGTCTGAAGCCAGGAGGTACATGCTGGAGTCTGGAGCAGCGTGGGAAAAGGGTTCATGAGCAGGCAGGAGGCTCTGAAGTGCATTCAGCATCTCGGTGGAGGGGTGCAGGATGTGGCTCGTAGAGCAAAGACATGGGAAGCTGTGGCAGTGCTCTGCATTGTCTGAGCCTGATGTCCTTCGTTCACGGCTGTGTGGCAGCCACAGTGACGTGTCCAGGGAAGATGCAGGGGACACAGATGGACCTGGTGAACCGAGGCTGTATTTGCTTTATAAGATAATGTATGGATAGAAATGTTAAAAGAGGAGGAAGGGAGGTGGAGACTGTGGAAACCTGGTGATGTCTTCATATTGAAAGCACTGCAGGGCAAGAACTTGTTTACCCGTAAATCCACTAAGAATAGCATGTGAGTGTCATGGATCCCGGCACTGTGATTTGGTTGAAGACACAATCTTTCCAGAAATCCTTTCTGTTCTCCAGGCAAACTGTTTTGCTACTCTTTGCTCAGTCCAGCTACTATACTGCCATCCCTTATGTGATACAGTCACTTGTCCACTTCTCTCTGACCTAGTTTGGCTGTTATGAGAATTCAGTTGGTTAATAATGGCACATTTGGAGGGGAAGGTAGGAATAATGTCTTGATCTTGCACTCCTGCTCAAATACCTGTATTAGTATGTCATGTATGAGTAGATGTTGAGTACTTCAATTAGGCATTCTTCCCTTTCCTACCACCTTCTGTTTCTCTTCAGGTTTTAATCTCTGCAACTTAGAAAATGCCAGCAGACCATGGGGATTGCCAAAAACTAATAATAATTAAAATTCCTTGCTATAAAAAGCATGTACACTGCTTTTGAGCTGAAAGCATTAGAACGCTTTCCAAGAATTCCAGCATATTAAATTCTACTGTGACATTTGACTTATAGCATGGTAATTTTTTCCCCTGCTTCAGCGCAGTGTAATGACAGTAAGTCCCAGTTTTGTAAATAAATTCCCACTCAAATTCCTCATGACATTGCGTGTGGGAGTTCACATAATAAAAAAGGAGTGTTTCCCTCTTCTTCATGTTTCTTTACAAACCTGTCTCCATCATTTAAATGAATGTCAGATTTTCTTTAAAGACATGATGTCTACCTAACTGAGCTATGATCATTAATGTTCAGCAGTACTGTATTCTTAGTTGACCTCACTGATAAGCAGATTCAAAAAAACAAAAGGAAAACATTCCACAGCATAATCCAGTTGCTGTAGTCGACTGGACTGGCTAGTTCAGGGTGCTTTGGTGACAGTGCAGCCTCAGAACTGGCCTGACGAGTTCCAGAAGGATTCCCCAACTGACACGTTGAAATAAAAGCAGCCCAGCTGCTGCCGTCATCACCAGCCTCTGCTGGGCTTCACATCACAGAGGTGGGAAGGAGAAAGCAAGGCTTCTGCTCAGATCTGCTCTCTTGAGTCTGTACTCTGGTGGATCCTGTGAAATTCCATTAAGGTCCTTACTGATACAGTTCACTTAAGTTGTGCTGATCTGTTTCCAAATTATGCTGGAGACTAAACTCCAGGGGGAAAATGGGTAATTTAAATCCACTTTCTTCATGATCACTGATGTGTTGGCACTAAACCTACACTGCAGCTATGGATTTATTTTTATATGCCCAGGGCTCCATAAGCAAAATCTTCATCACTAGACTAATGTAAGAGCAACTCTTTTTAACTTATTGCTCATGTACTGGACAAGAAATCTATCCTTCTTCAGTGTTTTGAAATGTATTTGTTTAATGTGCCCTTCGTTTATATTTATAAAAAAATGGTTGATAATTTGATACTAGCTTGACAAAAGGAGAGCTGTGTTGAAGCAAAGACATTCCAACTATTAAGTGAATCCCTTGCAGTACTGCAGCCTCGTCAGGGATTGTGTTCCACTCTGAAACTGCTCACCATTCACAGAGCCCAGATTCTGGCCAAACTGGAGTTGTCTGACACTCACAAGCAAGCACATTTCCAGAACAAGATCAAATATTCTGATTTCTGACTGTTGCTCTTGCACCAAGGCACGGTGGAGATTTATCAGACTCCTTAAAGGGAAGGTATTGCCAATGGATTTGAACTATAATTTGATTATCATTTTCTGTCTTAGTGGTGTCAGACACTCCCAGCCAGTACCTGTGTCGTAATAATTCTGTCTTTCCACCCTGCACCTGCAGCAGGTTTCTTATGGTGGCTCAGAAAAATGTTTTAGTAATTTTCTTCTGAGATGGAAGTACAAAATTGCTGCTACTGAGATTGACCTGGGCCCACACTCAGCTGTAGCTGGAAGGAGTGGGGGGGGTACTGCAGTTGTTTCTTTGTATGCCCAGGATCCCGAGACCTGAAATATTAGTACCTGAATTACCTTGTTAGGAGTCTGAAGAAAAAAAATCATTAGGAAGCTTTGCATTGGAATGAAATATGTTTAGAAGCAAACAGAAAATGTTTAAGGAAAATAGGTATTCGTGTGTCCTGAATGCTTGGTTGGTGGATGTTGGGGGTTTGGGGTGTGGTTGTTTGGTTGGGTTTTTTGTTTGTTTGGGGTTTTTTTGTGAGACTTGTGCATAACACATTGAATACTTCAAGGTTAAAAGCTGGTGGGATCTTGTTCTTCACCCCATATTTTCTTAGCAACAAAAGCCATACGATTTATTTTGTATTTCTTGGTATTTTTCAGCTCATGTCTCCCATTACTAACTGTTATAGAAGCTATTATATTACTTATTATTATTGTATATATGTATGCTTATATATATATATAATACACTTATATATATATAAAATATATAATATACTTGTATTTAATATACTTATTATTATTATATACTATTATATTATATTATTATTATATCTTATCCTAAGAAATTATAAAAGTGAAGTGTATATCTATTTACCCCAATGAAAGAAGAAAGAGAATGGAAAACAAAGACAGAAGGGTCATTCTCAGCAATTAGACATCTCTTTCTCCAGTAACAAAGTTGCCAATTATACGAGTGAATTCAGATCAATGATAACAGTATTCTCAGAGGCTTTGACCACAACATGTAAAAATATTTTATTTTCTCTGGGCATGCTGTGTTGCATTTTAGATTATCATATTTAATGGCAGTTCTGACATCTTCCTGTGCTAGCTAACATATATCAGTATTTGTTCTGCTTTTCTACTTTTCCTGGATGCATATATGCTCTCTATAACATGAAGACAAGGAGACGTGCTGATGTTTCTTTTGCGTTGTCTGTTCAGCTGTGAATACTGCACAGGGCACTGTAAGGTGCTGGGACATATCAGTTACTTATAAATGACTTATGTGGTTCTGGTATTACAGTAGGAGTCATGTGGGAAACGCCATGACCATCTGCACAGTGGAAATCTGGAAACACTGTAATACCATACACAGCATCTATTCATCCCACATGGCACTGCAGTCCCTCTGAAGAACTGCAGTTCTGGTTGTAAGATGATTGAGGCTGGTGTTGCAAATAGATTCTAGGAGTGTCTCCTGTGCGTGTCTGAAGGTAACTGTACAGTACCAGATCATTACTTTATATGATCTGTTTCAAATATAGAAACATGCAAAATATTAGTATTTATTCTGAGGAAAATAACAAGGAGTCAGAAATAAAGCAGAATTTACAATGGGCTGGGCTGCAGCTGTACCTTTCTCTAAGGCCCCGGCAATGTCCCAAGCAGCAGACATGCAGAAGGATGTGGAAGCCTGGCATTCACAATAAGTGTCCCATTGCCAGCCTGGTTCTCCAGCACTTTTCTAAAGCTTTAGCCTCTGTTCAGGTTTCGCTTACATAAAGTTTTATTTTTCAGGCTATGAGTGTAGTTTTTATAACCTTTTTTTTACTTCTGTCAGTTGGTCAGTCAAAGAAATACGCTGTCTTTTTGAGTAAGGGTTCTATTTTTCCCTTAGCTCAACTGGGAATCCGATTTCCTCCCTTGTGCTGCAGTGACATGGAGAAATTCAGAGGACTTGTGAGAGTCCAGGAGAGAATTCCCCTCATATGCTCTATGCTAGGAGGCCTTTTTTTACCCCACTGCAGCTCTCATCATAGGACATCCACTGAGGATGGG
Source organism: Cnemophilus loriae (assembly GCA_013397755.1). Taxonomy (NCBI): domain Eukaryota; kingdom Metazoa; phylum Chordata; class Aves; order Passeriformes; family Corvidae; genus Cnemophilus; species Cnemophilus loriae. The sequence continues at coordinate 1,718,120 of VZTF01009104.1, read as the reverse complement.
GAAGTGTGCTTGTAGCATTCTGCTAATTTACATAGGCATGGATAGTGCCCAGGTGATACAGACAGGACTTGCCTTCCCCTGGGCTGCACCTTCCAGAAGGAATTAAATGCTGTATCTCCCCGAAGAAATATGGACAAGTAAAAACCTATTTTTAATTTTTCAGGGTCACTTGGTGAGCAGGGGACTAGAATGGAAGGACATCTTTAAAATTCTTTGATTCTACTCCTGCGCTCAGTGAACAAACTCCACAAGTTCTTCCACGGAGCTACTGTAATGCTCTCCTCATTATTGCAGAAATAACCAGCTGCTGCTTCTTCCCTTTATTTCCAGCTGTTAACTCCTTTAAAAGACAACTGAAAATGAGATAGATAGTACCCTTATAATTTTCCCCTTGCAGATAATTTCTGTGGTTACTGTGCTGCTGCGAGCTGGGAAGAGGGGTGCTGGCAGCAGATGGGAGGCTTCACTCAGGGCAGTGCGAGGAAAGATATGTAGATATGGGGCAGTGTTGTAACTCCGTGACTCTTAACTCGTCTCAGTGAGGGCCTTACTGTGTGTAAGGTTCTCCTAGCTGTGGGTAAGGAATGACAGAACTCATTCCTCTGAAAAAGCACAGGGATCCCTTGTTTAGAATAGAATTTATTTTTAAATGGAAGCCTTCCCAGAATATCTTTGTTTTGCTCTGGGATTGTTGCCAAAAATATGTTTTTCTGACATTTTGTAAATGTACCTGCATCCTTAGATAACATTATTTTTGTTGTTGCTCAAAACTATTTACAAAAAGAAACAGAAGGAAAGAAGTATAAACTCTATCAAAGTAAGTGCAGACAGTTTACCTAGCAAGGCAGAAGGAAAATGACAGAGATGGCAGAAGAAAAGCTGGATTTAAAATGCAGCAAAAATTACTATCTTGCAAAATTTATTCCAGCACAAGAGTTTTCTAGAGTGGAGAAATTGATTGAAATGCCCATCTTCAGGTTCAGGTGAAGAGAAGTTTACAGGCATCACATAAAGTCAGGAAGTGATTCAGTAGGTTAAAGGCAGTCAGGAGCTTGAGACTGCTGAAGCAGCACAAATGACAGAGCAGCTCCTGTCAGGGGATCAGGAAAAAGGTTGGAGAGAACAAGGCTGAAAGTCGACTGAGCGGGGAAGGACACCCGTGTTTAAAATCCAAGTTGCAAAGTAAAGGGTGTCAATGAAGTATTACCAATGTTTTCAATTCTGTTTGGAGCTAGATGAGAAAATTGTGACTGTAGCAAAGAAATGTTTACCATAATAAATATCATTTATATAACATATCCATCACAAGATCTTGAAATGGTTTACAAAGGTACTTATATATTTTGTTTTTACTTCGTAGGTGATCAAACTAAACAAATTGACTTGAGCAGTTACCGAGAAAGTCAGAAGCACAGGCATGTTACTGATCAAGAGCCACTCTGTACAGTAGTCTGACTATAAATATGCTCTTTCACAGAAGGGAGCTGTTCATCTCGCAGCTGACATTTCTGTGCAATTACACCCCAAAAATGCTGTACTGCTGTAATACCATTGCTGCCTTACCTGAGTTCAGAGCATCACAAAACTACTTCTAGGCTTTGGAAACGGATGTCAAATGTTTATCAAGCCTGCAATTTCTCTTTGCATTTTGTCTGTATTTCACAGCATATTATAAGTGGCATGTCAGTGAAAAATAGATTCAGTCTTGCCAGCAACAGAAAGCGAAGAAGGAAGCAGTGGTAGTTGGCTCCCAGCAATGTTCTCTTGGGAACAAGTCTGAACTGAGGCAGCTTTAGGGCTCTTTAGTTAAATTAGAGTTTTCCTTCAGTCCTCTGCGTGAGGGGGTTGTTCTTTTAAGGACACCACCATTTTGCAAACATCTAAAAAATTGACATACAGTCTTGGAAAACAGGCATCTTGTTGTACTGCCTAGGTTATAGTCGCTACCAGCTTACAATAACAGAGAAAATACTTCTCAGTACATCACAAAAGAGAGCAGAAACATTCCATAAAACACCAGAGGGACACTGTCTCTGGCTGACAAGATGTATCTTTAAGGCACAAGAGCCTTGAGGGATATAACAAAGAGTCACAGATCTCAAACAAGGAACCGAAGAGAGCTGTGGCCATTTGCATTGCTGGGGTTCCAAGGCAGAGCTGGAGTGCTGCTGTGCGTGTCCATCCTCTGCTGCCCACTATTTCACAGTGCTACATAGGCTGGATTGGGCTGAATTTTAGAGACTGCTTATGTGATTATAGCAGTTGTTTGAGGCTTTTTCCAGAAAACCCATCTCATGCCCCTATTTTGTTGTGAGCTTTCTGTCACTTTTATTACTGCACTGGATTCAGTTTGATTCGTGGATTAAGTTTACATAGATGAAAGTAGACCTGAGCACATTCCCCCAAAACAACTATTACCCACCTTCCAGCTCCTCATTTTAGCATCATCTTTTCCTCTCATTCTCCTGTATTTGATACTCGTTTGTGCAGTGGCTCCTTTGTAGTCATTATCATGGCACCAAAAAGTCTTAACAGTGCTCCTTCCACACGGCTTGCCACAACTGGAAAATGGTGCTGATTCTCCTGGATGAACTGGCTAAGAGGATGAACAGATAATCATAGAAATTATTAAGTTTGGCATTGTACTTTTTTCCTGTCAGTGGTGCTCAGTCCAGCAGTCCTTGGTGCTACAATCTCAAATGTGGTGTACTGAAGAGATCAACAGATCTCTGAACAGGAGGATGTGGACTTCTCTGGAAAGGCTTCCATGTGGAGTGGCCACAGCAAAACGAAGCAAAAGTGGTTTAATCATAGGATAATCATGCCATGGTGACTCACTGATCATGGGTAGATTGCTGGGCTTGCATATCCAGAATCCACCAGGAGCCTGAAGTGTGAACAGGCTTTGGCAGGAAGCTGAAGTGTGCAAGTGTTTGAGCAAACAGAGAGTCCTTTTTTCTGTAACTTACCAGAAGAGTTGTCTCCTTGGATGCCTGATCATGAGGATGGCAGTACGCTCTCTGTTTTGCTCAAAGCTGTAAGCAACCTTCAGTAATGTGGATAGTCAGAGAATATGCCAGACTTATGTAGTGGCCCTTAAGGAAAATTACTCACTGGAGCCATTTATACCAGCTTATATTTGCAAGGCGGGGGTGGGGGGGGGGGAAAGATATTTTGGTCTAGCATTACAGACCTTAAATCCATAAAAGAAAAATACTGAAAATGATTGTGTTTGCATACTGAATGGTGCTTAAAGGAGATAAAATAGCAACTGAAAAATCTGCTGAAATTTGCTGAAAAATCTAAGTGTAGATAAGGTGGAAGTAAAAACAACTGGATCTTAGCTGATCATTTTCCAGGTTCTTTCTTCTGGTTCCTGGCTTCAGCAATCTTTTTAATAAGTTTTGAATGTAAATTATTTTCTTTTCACATTAACTTTTAAAGACAGCAGAAATTTGTATATAGGTGCCTGCAGAGCTGACCTGCTTTTTATAACTCTTACAAAATCCCTTCGAGCAAGGAATAGGAAAAAAAAGTAAAAGCACAGTGTTTGCCAAATGGCAGTAATGCCTCCTGTCAGTAGAGAGAGGGGAAAAAGGTGTAATGAAACTCACTGCTATTACTTACAAAGCTTGAAAAAATGGTCTCTAATGGAGTTGGAATATACCTTAGGAAGCTAGTCTAGGGACATTGAGAATGTGCAGAACACAAAATTAGTATTCTGTTGTAAACACAAGCTAATACCGAGGTTAAACCTTGAGAAATTCTAATTTTCACTAGGAAAAAGCTAATTCAGAAGAGAGATTTTCACCTGTAACTCACCATCCTTTGCACAGCTTTAATCACTTAAAATGTTTACTGCAAGATCCTACAAACCAGTTTCTGGAAAGCCAAGAAGGCAATGGATCAGGCACAGCAGGGCAATACCTAAAATTTGAAACATACAGACAGCAATTAAAAAGTAGCAGAAACTACGCAGAAGAACAGAAAAGTATAAATAACTTGGGTGGCTTTTTTTCCTTCAATTTTGTGAAAGTTCTAGGAGATTTTGCAAAACCAACATTTTAATCAAAACTGAATAATATGCAAATCTGCCAGAAGTACTGATTTTCCTGCAATACACTGAATTTTACATAAAAACAAACTTAAGAAACATTGGACACTTGGATTTCCTACCAAGAAACAATCTCTTTATAAGAGTTCCAAGTCGATAAAGGAAGTCCTGAAAAACGTCAGACAGAAGACAGAAAGAAACTGCCAGAAAGGATCATGGAATAATTCAGGTTAGAAGTGACCTAACAAGGGCTCCAGCCTCTTCTCAAAGCAGGGGCACCTCTGAGGCCAGACCAGGTTGCTCAGGGCTGTAACCAGTCAGCTCTTGAAAACCTCCAAGGGTAGAGATTACACAACTGTAATGCTGAAGGAGGAATTGAAGTGGTAATAATGAAGAAATTAAAAATCAGTTTGCAATCTTTTGCAGCGTAACATAGGTTTCAACAAATTCCCATATTTTGCCAGTACTTAATGAACTGCAATAAGGTACCTTGCTGAAGTAACAAGCCCTTTAAGGCACTCAGTCAGGAAAGACAAACTGCAATAAAAATATTAATGATTGAATGTGCAAGTTACATGAGTTCTTAAGTTCCTAAGAATAGCTACTGATATTTATCCTAATTTAGTCATTTTCAGTTACGAGTTTACAGCTAGACTGTGCATTTATGTACCCCAGTTAATTTTTAAAGCGCTTAAAAAGCTGCTTCATTGTATGTATTTGGCCAGATAGCCCCCACTGATGTTTTACTGATGTACAGAGAAGTGATTAACCCAAGGTCCCTGAGTGTGCTGTGGCAGCTGGGTGGAAAAACCCAGGTGCTGGTGCTGTTTGTACCTCTCAGTGCAAGGTTTATACCTTCCTCTGCAAGGGAGAGGTGACAGTAAGAAGGTCATACAAGAGAATTCTCTGTGAACATTGACTATTTTCTCCTGAAAAGGTCCAGAAAATGCTTGAAGAAGGAATGCTGAAAAATAGTATGCTTCATGCTTTGTATTTTGCACTGTTTTTTTCCTCAGATATGGGACATAACAAAGGTGAAGAGCCTAGTAAATTATCTCCATATAAAGAAACACAAGAAACTAAAGAAGAAAAATGAAAAACACTGGCTTTGAGACCATTTACAAAGCAGGAGGAATGTGAGGCTAGTACAGTCCAGAATTCAACATCTGTATCCTGCTGCTGCTAATACAGCAGGGTGTAGTCATAGTTGTTTGCCCTTTCTTTAAAAAGTGGAGGTTATTAAATGTCTCTGACAATAGAAACAGGTATGATTTAATAACAGCTGTTACCACAGACAGGACTGTGCCAGTTATGTTTGCATTGCATTTATATTTACAGAAACAAGTTTGTTCAGAAGAAAATTATCTGTCTGTGAATCTGTACTGACATCAAAGTGTGTCTATTAAGTACTTCTTCCATATAGCAGAGAATGGAAATGGAAAGATAACATCAGAAAATTAAATACTTGCTTAAAATATTGAAGTAAATGTTAAAAATAGATAAACAAAATGATCAATTTCTGGAACATCTTATTATTGAAGGTGTTTTCATAATCAGCACCAACTTCCCCAGAGAAGATAAAGGGGAGAGGACAGATTCCACAATAACTATCAGGTTGCTTATGAAGGTTACTACAATATTTGTCTTGCCCATTCCATGCTTTGCTATGCAGTCAGAAACAGATTTCAGTGTTTTCAAGAGCTGTTCAAGCATAATTAGAGACTCAAAATGAGTTGAAATCTCAGCTGGTGGCGTAGCAATTTGTTTTCATGCTGCAAGTCGTTTAAGATTTATATAAGCATAACTTTTTGATGGAGTAAGGGGATATCCTCAACGCAAGTATCCTGTTATACCTCTGTTTTTATGCAAGATACAATGCACTCGGTGTCCAGCTGTGTGGTGTCTTCTGCCCCTGAATGCGGCAGAACCCTGGTAGCTGAGGTGCTGCTGTCTCTCTGAGGCAAACACTGCACTGTAATTGTGATAATGTTATATAAGGGTGCATTTGTTTCGTTTGTAATACGCTGCAGCAACAGGGTCATTTCTAAAAATCTTAGCAGTGCAGGGAGCGAGGCTCCTCTGGAGTCTGAGGAAGGTTTCCATGGCAGGAGCTGCCGGGGGGAGCAGGGCTGTGGCGTGCAGATGGAGCATGGCTAAGTGAGCAGAGCAGGTCAGAGCGGGTGCGCTGCCAAGGTGCCTCCAGAGGCGCTGCCCTGACTCACCGCGTCCTCCGACAGCTCCTCGGGGAGGCTTTTGCTGGAGTCCTTCGGTGGAGGGTGGGAGCTGCCTTTTCCCGGTCAGCGCAGACTGTGGGGAACACCAGGCCTGTCTTCAGGTGCCTCCCGGACAGAGAGAGGGCCCGTTTGTCCAAGGGGGTGCAGCCCACAGCTGAGTGCGCACTCTGAATGAACGAGAAATCACTCACAAACAACTTCAGGTGTGTGACTTCTTCAAGTGTCTCTGTTTCCTTACGTTCAAAGAGCCTTTTAGTAAAGGACTGCATACATTGGCTGAATTAATTTCAGTTTCAAATACAAGCACCATCTTTTTAAAAACAGGGAACATGCTGGTGCTTTAGAGTGCTGTTTTTCATTCTGTTTAGAGGATAATAGAATCCTGGTAGAGCAGGATGTCCCCAGGTGTACTTCTCACTAAGACTTCTTTTCTCTGTCCCTGACTGCCACACAACAGTGTACCGATGGGGCACTGGCCATCCTCACTGGTGACACATGACAAACTTTTTGGAAGGAGAGTTGGAGGAGGGTCATGTGAGGACTATATTTGCCTTTTCAGTGCAGGCAGGAAGATGGAAAATAATAACTTTAATTAAAAAACAAGACGTAGTTTATTTGCATATATAACATATACATTTGAGAGACCTCAGTCAACTTATCCTTGAGACCAGTGGAATTATTTTTGCAGTGGCATGGAAAAGGCTGTGATGTAGATAGCCTTCAGTTACAAAATCGACTCTGTTCGCTTAGAAACAAAACACTAATTTTAAAATGTAATATGATACCTAATGAAATTTTAATTTAAATTCAAATAGCAATGTTCCTGTGCTCACTATCCAGCTCGAGTCATGACATTAAACCATGTTTTGATAAGATCTCATTACTTGCGTTGTAGTTTTATAACGTACCAGGACACTGACGTGTTCTGAAGGCTCATTCACCTTATTGCTCTCCTGGCTCTCAGGTTGTACAGGTTGTGCAAGACGGGGCTTGTGCTGCTGCAGGGAAGCATCACTGCTCACACCCTTGTCTCTGGGCCTTTCGTGGCCATGCATGGGTAAAGCTGACCCTGCAGATATATGAGCAAAGATTTTGCAAAGCTCACATTTTATTTGTTGGTTTTAATATAATGAGGGTAACAGCTACTGTATTATCTTGTGCATTTGCAGATATAATAAACATTGTACATGATTTGTAATCCTTCTCGAATATGCTTACATAGGTAGAGATTGTTTCACTGATTTTCCCAAATGATTTAAGCATTCAGTGATTACCTCTCTAATTTATTTCTGTGCCAAGAATAATGAGTGTGTTAACTGCTCATGATGCAGCTCTGGCTGGGGAACAGAGAGAGGAGGTTTCATGTGAGTTATGGCAATGCGATGGTGTTCGTGGGGGAAAAACGCCTCCACCTTCTTTCCTCTTCCATGTAAATCTCTGTCAACCCCTGCTGCTGCTTCCAGAGTACAGGGCTTTTAAAAAGGAACAATTAATTATCTTCATAATCAATTTGTCAGGCCTATTAAGGCCTATTAGTGCAGCCAGGGCAGTGATACAGTCAGAGAAATGAAAAGGAGTAGGAAAAAAATTAGTCCATACTGTAAGACAGGTGTACGAAGAAGGTGTTTCTCCTAGTAAAGTAGTTTTGGATGCTTTCTGTGGTGACCTATGGGTCACCATATTTTTTTTTTTTTTTTTCCCTGGTCTTGACATATATTATTCAGAAACCAGAGATGCCCATTTGTGAAAATAGCATATGGGTACCCTGAGAGAAGTATTTAGAAGTAGTATGCAATCTATTGTCCAGCAGTGCATGTCTAAAAAGCAGCAGTGCATGTATTTGATGTTAAATGTCAGTATGACACACAGCCAGGAAAGAGTCATTGGGTTGATTTCAAGCTCTGTGTTTATGATTGGGTCTTAGGGAGGAAAAAAAAAAAAGTCTGTTTTGAAGGCTGCTGCTTCTAATGAGAAGCTTTTGAAAAATTGTTACATTTATCATAAGAAACTGTATAAATCACTTCAGCATCTTGTTGTCAATTATCATATTTACTCATCTTAAAACAGAAGTCAGAGTGCTATGTGACTCATGAAAGTTTGCACGCTTGGCAGAAATTGGTTTCTCCAGCTTTGAAAAGGCTTTCAGAAATATTTGCTAGTTAGGGAGCAAGTTTTATGGTGAGAAGCTGTATCTTTTCTTAGACTAAAGTGTAACATTGGAAATACTCGACAAGCTTTCACGCAAAGGGATTGAGGGACTGAAAACAGCCACACTGACTGGACTTCACTGGGAAACTTGCTTTAATGCTTGTCCTTGCTTTACCTGCTTGGAGAACAAGAAGAATTTCAGTCCCTAGGCTCTTGCTTTAGCACTTTTCACAAGTATTATAATCTCACACATTTAAAAAAGGATGTGACAGTTACAGTTTTTCAGCTGGCACATAGAGGTGAACTGACAGATGTGTAAAGAAAAGATTTAGCTAATGAAATTGATATAATGTGGGTTCTGTGAGGCCTAAACACTTGAATGAGAAACAGTCATCCAAGTGTGGTAAATACAGCATGTGCCCTGTTAGCTTTGAGCTTTGCAATGTAAATATTTTTGCTTTGAATCCTTCTGTATTGACTGTATAGGTTTAGCTAGATTAAAGCATCGTTCTGGTTAGAGCCTCTGGGCTTCACTACAACACAGGTTGTGGAATGCATGGCCCTGTACTAAAGGGATGGTTTTTCTGGTACTGAGGCAGAGTCAGGAAAATTTCTGACTGTGTATTTCTTGGATTTAAAGTTGGAGTTTAAGTAAAGATACTGTAGTATTATGTGTTTGTCTTACCAAATGCTAATGCTTCCTGGGTAATGCACAACCAGTTTTAACAGAACAGAGCTGAGCCCTGACAGTCCTGGAGACAGAAGCCAGCTGTGAGCTTCTCTGAAGAACTTCTGGTTTGGCAAATGTAAATCAGTTTACAGACCTGTTTGCAGTATAAGTGCCTAGAGAGCTGGACAGGATCTAATCAGCTGAGAGAAATAAGTGAAGTTTGGACTCTGTATCAGTATAGGCAGTGTGATGACTCATAAAAAATTTCTCTTTTAGTACTTCACATCTTTTTGAACCTCTTGTTTACTGTGTTAAGCGTACTCAGTATTACTCTGTGGTCAAAGCTTGATTTTGTAAATCTTGAACTTAAATCATATCTAGTTTTTTTCTGAAAAATGTCTTACTGAAAATACATTACAGGTTGCAGTTAATGGGACTAAGTGTGAAATGTCTGCACGCTTTTTGAAGGTTTTAAGTGATTCAATGACAACTGGTTTCAGTGCCTTTATACAGCCAATACTGTATAAATCTCCAAACTAAAAAAATGAGCATCATTTTCTTGTGCAGTCATAATCACAGTCAATTTCTTGCACATGTATGATGACATATCATACAGGACTACTTGAAAAGTGTCACTCAATTATCCAAAGAGTGCAGCAAGCCATCCTGTCTCAGATGAGGCACAGGTGCCCTACCTCTGTAAGGCAGAGGATGCCTTTTGCCCACAGGTTCAGAAATCTGCAGCTGAGGTGATCTCCGTGCTTGAAGTAGGTAAACTCTGTGCGAGTGTAGATGCATAGTCACGTTACCTTTGCCAGTAAATTCAGCTTAAAAAGTCCCTTTGGCTACCTACTCCTGCCTCTGGGCTCCAAGGATAATTTTTAAACCAGTATCACTTCAGTTATCCCCATACAGAATCAGCAAGACACAACTGTGGAGAGGGTGACACGGTGCAAGAGCAGAAACGAGTGGCCAAGCAACATGAGCAGAATGCAGGGCTTTCATCACGTTAATGTTGCCCACTGATTTCATGTGCTGTGACACACCAAAGCCTAAAAGGCAGCCCGTGACGTGCTTTTCTTTCCTGACAACAACAGGTCAGGAAATAATGCAATATCCTTCCACACTAAGCACTTTCTGTTCTACTAGCCTCTCATGTAAATTGCCATGTTGAAACTGTTACATACCCTGAAAACTTTTAAACTTATTTTAAAAACTTGTAGCGACATTTATTTATATAATTAAAAATACTAATATTAACCAAACTGTAACAGTTACAGATGAAATAGGGCATACTGCAAAACATGTTGTCCCTGGGAGCTAAATTTTGCTATTGATTGCAGACACAGCTGAAATAGAATATATAATATCACAGATAACCAGATGTCTACTTAGTTGCTACAGACTAAAAGTAACTGAAAAGCACTCTTAACTTTAAGGTGGAAATTATGTGGTGCTCAATGAACGTGTCTTCAATAAGATCTCTTGAGGGTGTAGCCTGAATTATTGAAATATGGAGTTAAAACTCATAAACCTATGTTCTGCTGTAGTGTTTTATAACAAAATAATGTTTTATGCACTCATGTCTCAGGCTTAATAAATTTTGGAATGATAATGATTTTGAAAGGGAGCCCCAACAAAACCATCTCAGACCAGTGGTAAAACCCCTGTGTAATATAATCATCCAATAATATATAGTTAAGAAACCTGCAGAGGGTACAAACAAGGTAACTTGAGTTTCTTCCAGTGGCATAAACAGCGATCTTTTTTAAGTGCTTTTTTCTTTTTTGTTAAACTGTTCTTAATATTTGGAGGTAGAAACAAAAGCAAATACCAAGATGGAAAGGGTTCATAACCCTATGGGCGTGACCATCAGGAGCTTACTCACCTTACTTACCTCCTCTAAACCTTACTGAAGTTGCTCTTGTAAAGCAGGTGCTACTAGGACAGAGCTACCAACTAAGGTAAAGATTACACTGGAATTAACTGGGTGTAATCTGGTGTTCCTACTTTTAAGCACATTGTTAGTTCCTTGACTTGATGGATTTGTGCAAGTGAATTTTAAAAGAATAGATGGAGTCTTGTACCAGTTGTAATAAGAAAGTCTAGAGAATAAAAATAGATTTGAGATTCTAAATGATGAAAGCTGAGTGGCAATAAAAATAGATTATAGGTTGTAAAGTTCAGTAATCTAAGTTTCTACATCTTTTGCAATTATGCAATAAAGTCTTTTTGGTATGAAGAATTAAGCAGATGAGCTCACACTTTTGCATCATTACCTATAAACACTTCTAGCAGTGTAACAATTTTCAGTATATATTTTTGTGTTGAATGTAACAATTTTCAGTATCTATTTCCATCTTCTGTATGCATGCCCTTCTCATTAACAAAAATGAGTCATGATAATTTCCTGTAGTACTCATTGCAAGTCTGATATTTGTGCTCAAGAAACTGTAGAAGTGATCTCACCTTTCAAAACTATCTGGCTTAGAAAACCACACGTCTGCAACCTCCTTTCATCCTCGTCTTCGGTCCTCCTTGTAGTGGTGATTCTGTTTGGGTTTCAGAGAACAGTTTTGTCACTTTGTATCTTGTGCAAGGGTTCCTGGAAAATTTCTGGGTTTGAATACAGAGTTGTTTGCCAGCAAGGTAATTAAATGAATCAATTTTGTTAAGCTGGCCCTGGACTGCCTTTACAAATCACTCAGTGTTTGTAAGTAACGAAGCCTCTGTGCATTCAGTCTTCACTTTTAGTTTCTAAAGTTGCCTGTGCAGTTAATCTTTGGTACGTGTCGCTTGTTGACTGGGCAAGCACTTTTTAGGATGAACTGCTAGTCGTGCTCTTTAAAAGCTAAATATGATAAATAAGAATTCTAGATCAGTGGAGCATGTGTGGTGCTTTCTGCAGTGTGACTGTTTCTGGGACTGTTTCACATCAGCACTGAATTTGCGCCTGCTGAAGTTTCACAGCTGTCTTTGATTATTTAACAGTCCCCTCTCTACCAAATAAACCTAGAGAAAGTAGAACAGTTCCGAATAGCTGACATTTTGACATCCAGTGGCTACTTAACAGTGAAGCATTTTGTAAAATCAGCCTTGATCAGCTGCAGTGCATTGAAGTTTACAGCCCCGTTCATAAAACGTCTGAGATGGGAAGTAGAATAGTTACATAACATTTCTGTAATGAATTTCTGTAATAAATTAGCGCTGCTGCCGTGAAGCACAGCTAAAACTCACAGATAACATTTTCTTCAACAGTAGTCTCAGATTTTGTCACTACACAATTATATGGATGACAAAGATTCTCCGAGACCAGGTCCAAACCAAGGAGACGAGTTTCTTTTCATAAGTATATCCCAAAATAATAACAAAAGAGACTAGATTTCACCTCTACAGTGATATATTCTTGAAGTATTTTAAGGCTGAAAATAATATTGTGTTGCCACTGCAACCTACTTTTACTTCTATTTGTACATTTCCCATTTGCTTACAGATTGAAGTGATATTCAGGCTGAACAGAAAAAATGTGCTTGCACCGTGTTAAACCTAATACTATTTTTAAGGTGTTAAACAAGAAATAACAATGAGTTTAAACAGCAGGAGTTAAGACAGGCCGTCTGTATGAAGATGTCGGGTTTATTCCTATTCTGAGCCTATCCAGCCTCTGGAGTGTACTTGAAGTATGTGCTTCAACCCCTTATTGAGAGGCGAAGTACAGATTTTGGGATTTTGTCTTTGTCTAACAGTTCCAGTATGTGAGAGGCAGTGAATTACTGGAAGACTCTATTCCCTGTATATTGAGCAATTATCTGCAGTGTTTTCAGAAGAGGCGCTGCAGTGATACACAGCCCTTTAAAGAGTCAGTAGGTATAGGAAGAAAGCTTTAACTGTGTGGAAATGGGAGGAAGATAAGAATCATTACTAGGTGTCATGACTACATTAATTTTTTCCCTAGAGACTGGATTCATCAAGACACTGAAGTCCTGTGTAACTTTAAGGATGTGGATTTCCCACAGCTTTCTATAAACCACTTTTTTACGTCTTGAGGTAGAAACAGATACTTTCTTCTCTTGTGGTTTATATGGTGAACTCCAATTTTCTCTTCCTCTGTTTTCTTTGTTCCTGAAATGCTGAAATCATGTGGCAGCTACAAATATAGAACGTACAATATCAACTAAGCAGCATGACATAATTGATAATATATTGGCCTATTTATAGCTAAGCATCCCAAGACTACCTCATAGGGCAGCAAAACTGTCTGCTATCTCTGAAAGATCTGATATGAATTGTTCTCTTTCGGAGCCACACACACCACAAAACCCACAGGAAGTTGTCTCTCTAGTGGCTGCGGTTCTGCCATTTCCTTCTTCCCCATCTTTAAGTGGTCGAAACATTTCTTAAAAAGTTAAGTCAACACAAAGTAGAGAATAGACTTCCTGTTCTTGCGCTGTAACAGATACCCATGGCCTCAGAAAGAAGGATTCACACATCTGACTGTCCTTCTGTGTCCTTTGAATCAATGTAGGGTTGTGGTTTGAACTTATTAAATAATAGTTTTATTTTTAGGTTTCCTACCAAGAAAATATAATAGTACTTTTTTTTAGACATCTCACAGTAGCAGTTATTTAAAGGATGAGTAAAGCACTTGCTTTTCTTCAGCCCTTGACTTCTAAGACAATTTTTTATCTAAAGATAGGGGTTAAGGATGATCCCGTTTTCAAGACCTGTAAGGGCAGAATCAGGGATATGCTTTAAAATTCTGATCCCTTAGCTAACAGATGGGACTTGGTATATAACTGTATCTGACTGAATGTACTATGTGTATAAGGCATATATATATACATAAACACTAACACATACATCTCTCTTGCTATATATCAATACCTGTGTATAAATATGGAGACATCTGCTGTTTCATTAAAGATTTTTAAAGGGAACATATGAATACACTGGAATCCTAACAGTCTTAACAATATATAACTTGCTCTTTCAGAACTGAATTTTGTAATGTGTATTTAAAAATTTAGAAAAACCACCCAAGGTTAAATAGGACTATAAAATTCAAAGTTACTTGCACTTAAGATAATAATTTTATGTTGACTTGACCAACATTTGATTTGGCATTTTCAGTATTGTTGATAGTAGATTTGCTTGCGAGCAATTTGTTAATGAAAAGATGCAAAAATTCTCATGAAGAAAGAATTTCAAAAGACAGCAACATGATTCTGCTATTGCTTTGTATAAAAACAAGCAAAAACATTCATTAAAAATAATTTGTATCTACCAAAAAATATATGCATTTCACCAATGCTAATAGAATAAGATTGCATTTCTAGCTCCCCTAATTTGTATCAAGAGTAGAGATGAAGATTTAAATAACTGTTGGATGGAAAGAGAAGGAAGGAGCCAAAAGAGTTATGTATATACAGATGTTTAAAACCCCTAGCAGAAGTCCTTCCTTGTTAAATAGTCTCTCTCCTTGTTAAATTCAGTGTATGGATTGATGGCATTTTCTCATCCAACGTAAGATGATAAAAAAATGGCACCTCCATCTTTGCTGGAACTTTCTTCGCTTAATATTTTTCTTTCACCCTTTTATTTGTTCCCCATATTTCTCCCAATACCCTAATAGCTGCTTTTCTTTCCCATGGTTCTTCTCCCTCATTTTAGGGATCCATCTCCACCTCTGTTTGCGTGCCTGCAGTCCACTTTCATTCCCTTGCCTCTCTTTATTGATCATCTTTACTCTTTGTTCGCAGCCTGTCCTCCTCCCCAACCTGCAGGTCTTGCCCACCCTGCCCAGAACTATTCAAGGGGAGAAAGATGAAAGGGAGGGATTATTTTACCCTACGCTTTATCAGGTCATCCTCCCCTGAGTTTCTTTTCATGCGCCTCCACACCTTGAAATCTTCCCCCTCCTTCCTGTTGTGATCTCAGCCTTTTCCTTCCTGCCTCCTCTGGTGAATACTCTGGCAGTAAAGCATGTGGGCATAAAAAACGTCACATTCCGCCTTCTGCATGTGTAGATAGAGTTAAAAAATAATCTGAGGCTTAGTTACATCTAGCATTGAACAAATAAAAAATGTGCAGTGGTGTTTTCATGGAAGGCGCCAGCGGAGGGGCTCTGGCAGGAGGCCACGCTGCAGCACGGGAGAGCTCCCATGGAGCCGGGCTCCACGGCAAAGGAAGGGGCGAAGCCGGGTGTTCGGGCACTCTGGGAGCGGGCAGGTGTCGGAAAGGCGGGGATGGTGCTGACGGAGGTCCCTGGAGCTGTGAGGCTGCCCCGGTGTGTGCTATGGAGAGGTCCCGGTGGGCTCTCCCGGCCCTGCAGTGCCGCACTCTCCGCGCCATGGTGGAGGAGTTGGCCCTTCCCCCTGATTTCGGACCGCTGCCTTGGGAATTTGTTTCAGCTATTTCCTGGAATATGAATTTGTTTATTTTCAAAGGAGAACAAACGTAAAACTCATGCAGTAGCTTTGGGTAGGGCGTTTCTTGGTGGAAGAGTGATTTGGATCGTTGAATTATGGCCTCTGTTTAAGAATTTAAGTACTTCTGAAGATGGCATGGAGCACCAAAGCAGCTGGTAGCACATAAATAGTACAACTGCAAGAAAGGCGTGGCCCCGATACCATGGCTTTTACTGTCATGTATATCTCATGAAATGTTTGCAAAGTGAGTGCAAAGTGCTCCCATTTTAGTCTGGGATTTTTCTCACCTACTTTGCTTTCACTGGAACCTTAGTTACCTGATTAGTCTTGCCACTTGGGCTCTAATCTAATTCTAAAGAGTAAATTAATCAACAGCATAAACTATGGACCATGGTGACGTGGCTAATAAACAGAATGTGCCGTCTTTTCACTGAGGGTTGAAGAACTTTAATGGGCGATGCTTCTGGAAGTCATCTGGTTGACTTATGACTTGGCCTTACAAAATTTGGGAGTGTACTCAGCTTTCTGTGGGATGAGCCATCTCGAAAGTCAGAATTCCAGCTGCATTTTCAGGCAGCCTCATCGTGCATGGGTTGGGCACCCAACGCCCAAAAGTAAAATAACGTCTTTAAAAAGCCTTTCCTTTTAAATGGAAAAAAAATTGCGGTATTTCTCTTAGTGCTTAAGTAAATACTTACTTTGTAAAAGACACTAAAAACCCTTTGTCTAAAATACTGGGAAAAGTTTATTTTTCAAAGCCACAGGCAGCAGTTCATGGTGCTATAGGAAATGCTAAGGCTATGCAGTCACCACCTTAAAGCAAAGCAAATCTCCCAAGTTGTTTTCTTTTTGTGTCTTTATTGCTTTTATCTCAAGAACAAAATGTACAATCAAGGAACTTGAAAACTAATGTCCCGCCCCTTCAAACAATGGGCAAACGCAAAAGCAGGTTTGAGCCCGCGCTGAGCGACATCCCAGTTCTGCGGCCGGCTCCGCGGGGGCGAGAATTCCCTCGCCGTGAGCGCTGCAGGACCGAGCGCGGCGGAGAGCGCAGCCCCGGGCCCTGCTGAGCGCCCGCAGCCGCCCCGTCCCGCAGCCCCCGCAGCGCTCGGGGCGGGCCCGGTGCCGGTGGCGGTCCCGGCCTGCTCCGCTCCCCGCGTTCAAACGCCCCCCGCGCTCCCATAGGCTGCGCC
>VZTF01009104.1:1607264-1700657 GCA_013397755.1 Cnemophilus loriae | reverse complement strand
CTGCCCCCGAGAGAAGCCCCCGCGCTCCCGCCGGTGTGCTGGCCGTGCCCTTTTGTTCCAGGCTGGAGCCGGGTAGCAATTAGGAAAGGTTCAACCGGGAGAGTCTAGTACTGCAGGATTTTTTCTGTGGCCGCTGAATCAGTCGGGGGCGATTGTTGCTGACATACGGTAAACAGCTTTGGGGCGGCAGTAATCCGTCAGAAACTTGTGCCGGTCCTCCACCTGATCGTAGGTGTTGCCGGCGCAGGTGCACGTTGCGGGGTGTGTACTGTGACCTTCCCCGGCACTGCGCGGCGGTGAGTAATGCCGAGCGGCCCCGGGGGGGAGAGGTGGAGTTAGGAACGCTCAACAGGTTGTTTCTCCTTCGTGTAAAATTAAAGATTTGCTTTGAAACGAGTTTGAATTTGAATTTCGAACTAATTTTTAGCTTGTGGCGCCTGAGTAGTTGCTCTGGCTTCAGCGCGGTAAGTTCCCGTCGTGTGTTAGCTGGTGTTGCCGGAGCTCGGCTTAGTGGTGTTTGCTTTCGAGTGAAACTATGTGGTTTCGGTCTGATGTCACTTGCTGGTATGCACTTACTCAGAAGTGATATTTTACAGGCTAAAGTAAAATGTACACCTTACTGGGTTCCTACCGAAAAGCTTCGGTACTTGAGATACTAAGTAACAAACTTACTATAGTTGTAAGATACTGTTAGCTGGCGATTTTACCAACTCCAGATTTTACCATACTTTCGAGGTATGTTTAAGGCAACCTCAGCTTTCAGAGTGGAATTTTAAAAACTTAAAAGCTAATATTGGCTACTGAGTTTCATGCCTCATTTTAAGTATGCTTCCAGAGGTATTGTATTACGTTTGAACATGTATACGAACACATTTCAATGATAAATGTTTGTTGTTGGAAGAGTAACTTATTTTGGGTAATATTTCACACTGGTGGTATCACTTAGCTGTGGAGACAGATAAAACATACTTTTTAGCCCTTTTCAAATGCATTTATATTTACAGCAAATAGGAGTTGAGGATAAATGTTGTCTTGAATAGTGTTGTGGTAGAATTCTGCTATGTAAAGGATTGTGAGAAATTGCATCAACTTAAATTTTGCAGATTTTTTTTTGGTATAAAATTCTCATTTCTAGTTCAAAATGCTGTCTTAAAATACAGCTGTTTTGTGAGGCTGTGGACAAGTATTGCCTTCCACACACGCATGTACTGTCTTGAAAGTTTTTTCTATTTTTAAATACAGAAGTGTATTTAAAGTTGCACAAGTGCACAGAAAGTGTATCTGTTTCGGCTGTAGACTGGTTTACAGACTGGTGTTAATTGGAAGTTGTATCTTGCCATAGCAGTTATTTGAAACTCCTCCTGCGCATGGTCATATCACATTGGCCCTTGGAGCTTGCATACATGCATACAGTATCAGCCAAACTAATTATACTGAAAGGTATGTTAATTTAAGAGCGTTGCAAAATATAGTCTCGCTGGGGTTTAACTCTTCACTGGTATGCTTTCAGATTTATGGAAGTCATGTAATTGAAATATCTTTCTCAGGGAAAAAAACCTTGTTTTGTAAGTCCTGTGACTGTCAGTGTGAGTTCTTAGTCTGTGATAGCTTTTTATCAAAATTATTTCTTACCTCTTTATCTTGATCACAGAAATGTCTTTAAAGACTAGAATCTGATGCATATAGTTCATATGAGTTTCACTGTCAAAACAGAGGTGCTTTCAGTCGGTGGATAATGTTAATTGTACTTCAGTCATTAGTTCCTGGGCGACTCTCCATGTAGTTTAAATAGTTATAGACAAGGAAATTAAAAAGTATTTTGGAAATGCTAGAATACTGGGAGATTCCTGTGTTCACATTTCAGATCTTGTTTCCTTTAGTTACCCCTTTGGACATAGTACTTGGTTTCTTGTTTTTGGGCTTGTAATGCATTTAAAAAACCTCTGTGAATGGTTTTCTCTTAATAGTTACTAAATATACTTTTGAGCTTTGTGTCGATATCCACAGTTACCTTGGCACACTTGACCAGACAAAACCTGAAAAAAAAAGTAAGAGGAAAAAAATTATTTTTGATTAGCTGAATAATTCTTATTTGTACATGAGAGAATCTTGGCTGCTGTGATTGATTGTGTTACGCCCTATTATCAACAGTCTTTAACAAGCAGTTTCACTGCCCTTCAGTTTTGATTACTTAGCTTTTTCCCTGCTGTGGTGTAAAAGAATGTGGTTTTATTAAGGTGTTACGTGCTTGTTGTAGCTGTTGATAATCCACAATAGAAAATGGTGAAGAAATAAAGACTTGCTGGAAGTTTAATCTGATCGTGCTTGTTACTGCAGAATTTAAGGGGCCTAATCTCTTCTGATGTCTTTTTGAACAGTACAGATGGATGCTATGGGAATGACTGTGTCTGGGTCTTAGTAATGGGATGTAAACTTTCTTTCTGCCTGTAAGGTAGAGATTCAGATATAGTCCACATTGGTAAAAAAATCAAACAAACCAAACAAACAAAAAAACCACCCCGAAAAGCTTTTAAATTGTAAGTGTGGGGACAGAACTTATTGAATCCCTGAGCCTTTTTGAATGCTGAACCTGAGTTCTTGAGACTTCCTTCTATTTTTAAATACATTCACGAAAAGTATTTCAGTCTTTCACCTCATTCATGTAATTAGTTGAATTTTGGTTATTCTAACTGGCTTTCTGGCTCCAGCCATGTATCTGTTAACTACCCCTTGAATCACGAGCTGAGAATGTGACTGTGTTAATGGTTCAAGACATGCTGATTGCAAGGACTCCTTGGTTTGCTGTTTTAGAGAATGACCTGTGGTTTTTGTAAGTGTGGGTTAGCATTGTATCCAAAATCTTACTTGGAAACACTTATGGATTTGTTTCTTGTAGAGCATGTGTGTGCGAATGTTTTTTAAGTGGTTTTTAGTGCAGTCTGTGAGATAGCTAAGTTTGGAGCAGAATTTTGTTTTTCCCATGTAAGTCTGTATGTGGGCACTGTAAAGTTAGATCAGTTCTTCTTTGGTTGTTCGTGAGATTCCTCAGCTGTAACAACAAAGAAATAAATACATAGAAAATGTATATGGGAAAATAACCAAGAATTCAGTTTAACCTAGGAATCTACCTCCTATATGGGAAAAAGAGCTTTTAAAATACTTCATTTAATTTTGCTAGTGTTTCCATAAGTTGTATTTGGACCTTAGGAAATACTAATTTTAATGTTCTGGTAGGTATTTTTCAAAGAATAATTTATATGAATAACTTGTATTTTGGGCTTGGATTTTCTTGAATTCATTGTTCCAGTTATGACTGTCAGCAACTTCAATTACCAGATGATACTTCAGGTGCATTTTTCAGTATGAACTCGGCTGCAATGTGAGAAGAGCTGCAAGCTCCACACTCCATAGGTCACTATGAAGTGTATTGTGGAGTTTGCTTCTGGTTCAACGTGCAGCGTAAAGATTACTGTAATGTAAACAGAGCTTGAAATCTGACTGTGCCTGGCAACTGGCTCCACCTTTATAGAGTGGAAAATCAGTAAGACCTTATCAGTGACCAGCTAGCTAATCTTTGTGTCAAGGAAAACATCTAGAAATGGGTTATTGTACATCACAGGTATTCTAACATGCACATTATGCTACTACTTAGGTTCTATGAGAATAGATACTGGGCTTCTATCTGGGCAAAAAAAAGCTCAAACCATAATATTTTGGATTTGTGCTTGAAGTCAAGAGTGGTTATTGAGCTTGACTATATGTCCGTGTTGACACTGCAATGTACCATTGTTGTCAAAACCTTCTGGATACTCGTGAAAATACTTGGTTTTAAGTACTCAGCGTAAGGTACTGAGTTGAAACAGAACTGTAACTAGTCAACTACTCAAGCTCTGAATTGTGCTAAATATGTTGGGTTTATTACTTGAAATGCTGTGCAAAAGTATTGTCTACCTCAGGTCAAAGCACTCATCCAAAAGCTTTGTATCAGTGTTGAAGTTCTCACCAAGGACTGAAGTGTTCACCCATTTTGTTTGCCAGTAAGCTTTCAGTGTGAAATAGGATCCTCTTTTCTGTTTTCTTCTCCTGTCCTCTATACCCAGAGGAAAGGCCATGTCTTGTGTACACATTGGAGTGGTGGGGGAAAATCTGATTAGTCACAGTGTGGGGGGAGTAAAGCCATGTACATGTCCATTTCAAAATTAATGGTCCCAATGTTTGGTTTGAAACACTGTCAAATTCTAAGTGTCAGTTTGAGTTAAGGGATACTAAGGGATAGTATTTGAAGCAAATGCTTTTATTGTTTTTGTTATGGGTTAAGAAATACATGGGTCATTTATATCCCCACAAATATTTCCTCCTTATCATGGTATAAATACAACAGAAATTAATATCAAACTGTGCCCAGTGTTTTCTCAGGCAAATATATTACTAATGACTTCTTCACTGAATGTACTGATTAAGCAAACAGCCGTAGGGAAGTCTTAAAATGAATTCCATGATTCTGTGCAGTGTATTTATGCTGAGTCCAAAAAGTCCTGAAATGAAAACAGTGTCTTGTCTTATAATTATGCTATTTTAGGGACAGATTATTCAAATATGCTCTGTACAGTCATAAATAGTAGGGGTGCTCTTGTTTCGAGGGGCTGTGACGTGCTTGAGTGAAGGATCTGAGAAAATGGAGGAACATGTTCAGCTGAATATTTAAGGTCCAGTGTAGATCCCTTGGAGGCTGCAGAGTAACAAGTGCTGCTGAGGCCCCAGGTGTGGTGACTTGTCTGGGGACAATGGTGTCTGCTTGGTTATCCAGGGGATTTTCCTGCTGTGGTGTGCTCTTAGACAGCTCCTGAAGTCCCTAGCTCTGTGGATTGTTTGGGTTATGTAGATGGACTACTGCAGCGTTGGAGAACTGCCCCAGTGTGTGCCGGACTGGGCACTTGGCTTACGTTTACTATTCCTGACTCTGCAGGATCTTCGGTAGCTCTTTAGGGATCTTTCCTGCATTTTGCACATTAGGATTTATTTAGACACTTGGAAAAATTAACTGTATTGTTGGTGCTAAAAGTTTAAATATTGGCTGTACATTAAAAAAGTATTTATTTTCTCAAGAGTATTTGGTAATCTCTAATAGGATTCTTGTTTCCTAATCCATTATAAACAGATGTTCTTCCCTTTTGTGGTGGGGGAGGGCAGCCTAAATTCAGTAAGATGATAGCAGTAGGGAGTGTTGCGTTGGAGAAGTTCACATTCTTAGGAGAAGTGGGCAAATGTGACCTTTTTGGCCTACATACGTCATCGTAAGGTGTGTAGTTAACTTCCCATAGCAGAGGAAGCAACAACAGAACTTGGTATGGCTCTGATGGCCTTTTTGTTTCCCCACCCCCACATATACAAAGGCCCGATATGCTGAAAATAGAAATTGAGCAAAAGTAGGCAGTTTGTTTGATTTGTAGTTCCTGAGGCTTTTCCCAGTAAGTACTGCAGTGTGGAGCAGCCTTCTTCTTCCTCACAACTGCCTTTTACATTTGACTTCTTCTTAGGAACTTAATTATAAAATATTCCCCCACCCTTCCAAAAAAGGCAGTAATTAGTTTTCAACTTGTGATCCTTTGGGACTGTATAGGCAGTTCCTTGCCTAGTTTGAATGGGGTCCAGTAACAGTGTCTTCCCCTCTGCCCCACTGGGTCAGCAATCACTTTAACAGATGGCCCCCTTCTCTGTATCCAGCTTAAAATTTTTCTTGTAAATATTAAATGGACCTGTTCCAGCTATTTACACTGTGGGCTGGTGGCTGTTTCTTAGAATGTATCCAGATGGGACATTGAATGAGCAAGGTGCGTAGAGACTTGTTAATACACTTCAGAACATATGGTCAAGCGTTTGGACACAGCTCTGTGAGGCGAGTTTGTTTGGCTGAAATAACACCCACTGCCCTTTCCTACAAACCTTCTTGGGTCTCTTTCTTTAGACAGCCACGGTGCTCTTCCAGCAGCATTAGTGGCTTAGTTATATTCACCATGAATTCAATAACACACAAATTACTAAGGAGCAACTTTCGACTGAAGAGACACTGCTCAATTTTTCGAGTTAATTAAAAGGAAGTAATAACCTTAAATTATAACTAGAAGCAGTAGCATAATGAAACAGGACAGATTGTGAAATTTGAGCAATGATGTCAGTTTTTCTATTACTTAAATTACAGCAGTGGTGACATGACTTTGACAAAGGACTGACCTGGCACATGTTGCTATAAAAAGGTATATAAAAACATACTTAAAAGTTAAAAAAAAAAATTAAAAAACCAAAACAAAGAATATGTACACAGGTGCTTTCAGCTTCATTGAAAATACAATAGGTGTAAATTATGTAATCTAAAGATTTATTTGTTTTAATAGAAAGTTACAATTGGAATGACTGTAGCTGTAAAACTCTAGAAGTAACTTTGAGGTGCTACTTGACAATGTGATATCAATTAATTAGTTAGCTGTAATTTGCATGGAATCAGGATAGTACCTGGGGCTAACTCTGCCAATTATTGTTTATCTGAACAAATTCCAGGACTTGTAATAAATACCTAATTCATGTTCATTTTGGATGACTGGCTTCCCCAGAATTAAATCTGGGAGAAGGCCAGATCGTGTTAACCCTCTCATCACAGGATGCTTTTTAAAAACTTTTTCTTGTCACTTGAGCCAGCATTGTTCCTACATGTTATTTGGAAGAAATGCTGCTTTGCCCATGAATGCCTCCACATGGATTAGTTTCTCAGCACAGTGTTAGGTGACAGGGGTACAGCCTTTTCCTGTATACCTGGACTCCCTGAAATCACTTTTCCAGTGGATATTAAGATCTTGAAGCCAAGCTTGAAGGCATGGCTTTCTGACAGAAGAACTTGGGTTTCTTTCAAAATTGAAATTAAGTTCTAGAAAGTGATTGGCCATTACATATGGGATAAATCTCTCTGTTAATAACCCAGCTATGTAAGAATAGAAATTCCTGGAGGGTAATCTCATATGAGAGAACTAAATACGCTTGCATTTTGATTGGGTTTTGCTCTCTGTGGATAATGTAGACTGGATTAATATTCCTAAAGCAGGGAGCATTTAGCTAGGAAGTACAAGAAAGGTCTACAGGTTTATAGAAACAATGTTGATGGCTTGACTGAAGAACATGTTTCATCTGAATCAGATACAGTGCTGTAGCAGCACTCTGTGGGGTTATTTTTTCCAATGCTCATGTAGTTTATTGTGATTTGTTTATTGTTGGTAGTTCAATGGTAAATCCACCCTAGAACTGCCCAGGAAAGTGCTGAGTTTCAAATGAGGGGATCTGTTGTTTAAATTGTTTGAATACCAATCCTAACATAAAAGGTTTTCTTACTTGTTGTGTTTATTTGCAATCAGTAAATGTCTCTGTCTTGGGGAGGTGTGTAAGCAATAACAAGAAGACAGTGGTTAAGAGTTACGTTTCTCCTTTAGAATGACTAGTTGTTTTTTTTTTTTTCTCCTTCCTGCATGACGAGGGCACCTTTTAAGTCAGTTGCATTATTGATAATACTAGGATTGCCTTTTTGGCTGTAAACTTAGTTTCGTTTACAATAGTGGGAGATTTATGTCCTGCACCTGAAGTTGTGCTAGCATTGTAGTCTAAACAGGCAGGAGATGCCTTTTAAACATAAATGTGATGTTTCTGCAGCATGCCTTTCGCTAGCCTGAACTTCCGATTGCATTTATTATCTCCATTTTAAAAAAATCAACTGTGCTTTAAAAGTACTTTAAACAAAAGCAAGCAGTCAGTCAGAGAAACATTGCATAGGCTTTTTTCTTTCTTCTCTATGACTGAATTAAAATTGAGAGTTTTTGCCTTGTTCTTTGTATTTGGTTTTACTCCCTCCTGTGTGGATGATGAATGCTTGAATTCCCCTCTAGTGAAGCAGTAGAACTAGGTTTGTTAGTGGTGTGGTGGCAGTGGAAGCCGGAGGGCTGCATGGAACAGGGTGAAGGCAGCCGGGGAGCTGCCGGTACAGATCCCGTGCCGGGAGCCCTGGGGTCGGCTTGGTGAGCTGCTTTCCGTGCTTTGGGACACGACAGAAACACATGGATCAAATAGCGGGTTGAAGTAGTTTTGACTGTTCCTGATTAGGCTGTTGCCAACTAAATGCTACATTTTTAATCTTGTGAGGTAGACTGACTGATGGATCTAATTTTGCTTTTCTATTTCTAGAAAAATCTGTTGTTAAAGTCAATGACTGGCCTTTCTTGGCTATGAGTAAATTGCTTGAGATGTTTATAGCTGGCAACAGTAATTTTTCTTTTCTCTGGTCGAACGTACTGGTTTTCAACTGAAACTAAACCCTTATTATGAAAACTGCATTTTGCTTGCTCCACCTTTTAACTTCCAGAACAGGACCTTTTAATTTACTCAGTAGCAGTTGCAGTTTTCCTGTATTTAAAAATTAGTTTTATAGGAAGTAACTTTAAACATTTTAGAACCCTTGTTAAGAGATAAAAAAACCCCTCAAAGATATTTCTACCTCATAAATTACTGTAGACAGTGTTACAAAGCTTTGTTAATAGTTTTTCCTCTATCAGAAGAGCAGACTTTGATGTTTTAATGTTCCTTTTTAAAATTTGTACATTATTCTGAGTTTCCTGGGTATGCTTACAGTGTAGAGGTTAGTATGTAGCTGACCAAAACATAATACCTAAAATCTGTCTTTACTGTCCTAGCCCTTCAAGCAATGTAATTATGTTGCTTCCAAGCGATAAGCCAAGGCAATTTACAGATTACTGGAATGCTTGAAAACACTGACCTTTCAGGTCACTCAGAGCACTCCTATTATGCAGAGATTGCTGTGGCACTGTTGTAATGTGCTGGCCTGTCACATGCTGACTAACTTGCAGAAAGCTTTGATGCAGCTGTTTTAAAAATGCTTTTGCTGACTGATAGGCACTTAGGCTACTGCCTGTGAACAAAGCCAGCTCTCATTCCATGCTTTTAGCCCCCATTTTCTATAACAACACTTCTTCCCTGCTGACTACACACACAGTTATTATCTGGGCCCAGTTGTTGACTTGTCTCCATTTAAATTGTATTCATGTTAATTTTCACTTCAAAAATAGTCGTGTGTGAGAAGAGACATTTGGTTTGTGTGGTTTATTCAGAGCTGCTGCAAACAAGCAGCCTTGAAATGTTCGTGTGGTGGCTTTAAAGAGTGGGTGGATTAGGGAGAAGAAAGTGTGTGTGGCCAGGCAGAGCAGGGGAGGGAAGGGATTAAAAAAAACAATGGTCCTTTATTGATGACGAATACAGTGGAAAGTAGATTACTGCAATGTAGCATATACTCTATAGTCTGAGCTCTAAGGTCTTTTCTTGAATTGGTGTGAAGAATAAGAAGAATTTGACAAATGTTTCCTTTTAGTGTCTGATGCTTAGTGGGCATCATACATGGTAACTCTTCCAGTACCTTCTTCGGTATTAGACACAGGACTAGAACATGAATAAAGATTAAGCTGACTTGATTTTTTTGTTTACTTTCTTTACTTTCATTTAGTTTTATGAATAGTTGTTAGAACAGGTAGTGCCTGAATTGCAGAGATCATGGGAAGAGGAGAAGTAAGTACAGAAGAATAAAATCTTTACTTCTGGTAGCCTGGTTGAGACTGTTAGAGGGAGAAATTGGTTTTTTTCTTTTTCAAAACACAGAGAATCCATATTCTCGCTGAAAATAAGGTGCTGGATGTTTGGGGGAAGTAGACATCTCATTCAACTAAGACTCTACATAAGAAGCACGATAGCCCATTACCTATGAAAGGCAAGTTTAGCAATTCACAATTTAATCTTTGTTTCCAGGGAATATGTTTATATTTAATATATTCTGTTGGTTGCCTGTACCTCAGATTCTAAGCCTGTTTGAGTTCAGTGCATTTGGATCAAAAACTAAGTATCTTGGTTCTGTTCTGCTGAGAGGTGGAAAATGAAGAGGTAACATCTGATTGATACTGTGTATGTTTAACATGTATGGCATTTTATATAATTCTAAGACTGAGCTTGTGTTGTACAGCATGGCGTCATTGTCTCCTTGTTTGGGGGGAGTGTCACATCAGGTATTCACCTGTTTACTGCAATTCCAGTAACTGCAAAATATTCATAACCTGTGCCTTAAGTCTCTTGAAGCAGTAGTGTATGCTCAAGGATAAGCCCTGGTGTACTTAAAATTGCCTTTGCTCTTTGACCACGTATTATACAGTGACAATGCACTAAAACATGAATTTCAAGTTGTAAAAGAATGTAATGTATTTTTCCTGCTATAACAATGCAGTGAAGAGAATAGAATGAGTAATGATTTTACAGCAGGAACTTAACTGAACAGTGTAGTTACATAGTGAGTGTTTTCTTTTTTGGGAATAAGGTCTGTACTTCTTGTGGTGATTGGTAGGACAAAAATATTTGGGTTTTGTATATATTTTTGTATGTGCTTTGTAGTTGCACCTTAACTTTCATAGAAGAAAACATCTTCCACTGCTCAGTTCAGCGTGTTAATCTGGATCAACTTAAATGGCACAGTGAGGCAAAAAGGATGCATAACTTACACATGTTGATAACATTACAGTATCTTTGAGAGGATTACATTTCAGAAGAAATTACTTCTGAAGGTGAACCTGCAAAAATTAGTGGAAAAGATGCAACTAAATCAATACATTGATACAAGAGGTACAGTTTTAGATATTGTCACTGCACTTAACTTTCTCTTGCGAATCATGAGAAGTTACATGACTGTGAAGGTATGGCTATTATCAGTCAAGCTTTGAAAGCATTCTGGCAGTAAGTTTTGTTTTGCTGTTCAATTCTCGCTTTAATGATAAAATTGTACTACAGCTGTCTCGGCTGGATCTACTCTTTCATACCTCGTATTTCCGATGAAGTTTTTCGCCTCGTATTTCCGATGAAGTTTTTCACTGTTTTTAATCCTCACTTACTTAGGCTTTAGGATATTTTTTTTTTCCAAAGAATACTCTGGATTGAATGGTTTCTCTGCAAGCTATGGTCTCCTGATAGGTTTTTCCATTGAACTGACTCATCAAACAGATTTGTCTGGTGTCCTAAAGCTTAACTCCTGTGGTTTCTTACTCATTTAGGCAGATGCTCCTTTGAAAAAGCTATGGCTTGCTGAATTCGCAGGTCTACAGATAACTTAGTTGCTTTCGTCTCCAGTATCTCATTCTTGGTGATAGGTAACTTAATAGATTTTGGGGCAACAGTTGAAAAAACTGTATCTGTAATCTAGGATAAACAGGTAATTCACCAAAATGATACAGGCTTTTCAGCTATTAACCAAGTGCTTACCCAGTTTCTTCTCCAGCTGGTTGGATAAACAACTAGAATATCATTCATACTTTTCCATTTCAAAAAATGTGCTGAGTAAACGAAAAAGACATCTGCCCGTTAAGCACAGATGGGAAATACTTGCTAAGAGGTAGATTTGATGGGTAGCATCTCTTAGTAATTATGTATAGACTTTTATTTTTAGTCTTTGTGTTCAGAGTTCCTCTTCTGAAATACTCTACGTGCTTCTCATCTTCACCATAGCTTGGCTTGCAATCAGGGATTAATCTTGATAAAATGATGATGACTGAGGGAGGGAGCTGCTTCTCATAGGTCTGGCTCTCCTTGAGTTACTGCAGAGTTGATTTATTTCAAAGTTGAAGCCATGGCATCCACTATTACGTTATGGACACGTCTTGATGTAGTCATTAGTTTGGGATTCTTCGCTTGGTGTGTCTTATCTGTGCAAAATCAAAACAATGTACTTGAACATAATTCATTTTTTATTTCCCTGTTTCTAAAAGGTGCCAAACTGACTGCTGTAGAAAATAATTTGTGCTGTGTCTCTGTATTAGGTACTTAGGGCTGAGAGTAAAGGTAGTTCTTCACACCTGTACAGACAGGGAGACCACCAGCAGTTTAACTGTAAAGGCAATTCTAAAAACGCCCACGACATTCTTCTATTCAACCTGCCAAAAGAAAGCTTTCGGTATTTCTTACAGTGCTGATGTGTCTAGATTTTCATTGTCAGACGTACATGATGGCTGTCAAACTTCTGCCAGTATTTACTGGGGTTTATTTGTAGCTTTCTTTAATACCTCAGTAATTTTTACATTTGTTGGTGAGTGCTTGTGTGCAACTTTTTTCTTCCTCTTCTCAGTATTGAAAACAAGTCTATAAAAGTAATGGACACCCGTTTAAATAAGAGCGTTACTTTTGGTCATGTTGGATGATGTTTTTGTGGACTGGTGTAAATGGCTTAGGCTAAATGTTCTTTTAACTTGCACTGGAGTAGACTAATTTTTTTGGTGGCAGGGAAAAGAGCATCTAAAACGTATTATGGAACAAATGTAAAGTCAATCCTCTAAAAAGTAAAAATGCTTTGCAATTTAACTTTACCATTCTATCAGCCTTGTTTAGGCTCAGTTCCAAGTGCAAACTTCAGATACTACAATTCTCTGTGTGTTTTGATGTTTATCACTTGCTTACATGAGAAGCTCAGATTTTGTCTTGTAAAAAGTGTGTACCCAGTGCTAATAGCAGTAGCAAAGGAAAAATCAAACTGAAAATATGCTTGTAGTGTATCCTAAAAATAGAGAGAACCTAAAATACTGCTTTTGAAAGTTATTTCAAAGTAGTACTGATGATTGCATTTAATTGTACAGATGCAGTCGTGTTCTATGTAGGTAGGTAGGGCTGTAGGTTATTTGAAATGATGTTAATCAGTTCTATACCTAATGCTTTACTAACAGCCTTCCCTCCAGTTTGGAGAGAGAAGCTATACCCCACAGAAACTTTACGTTTCTGTGGAGTGTCGCTGCCACTGGTCTCAGTATTTAAGTCTGTTAAGTGTGCGTGTCAATAATCCTTGCTATTGTTATGGTAAAGAATGTGTTGTCTTTGATCTTTTGAGGGTAAATATGGCTTGGGAGCACTGACTCCTAAGCTGGCAATGCACTGTCAAGGAAAAATGTCACCAATCTGATAATTGTGTGCAAACTGAGAATTGGTACATGCTGATGGAACTTTAATGTGTTCAATTTGTCAGGACTGGGCAGCTGAAATCCTTAGTTTACTGTGTAGTTGCAAGATGTAAAGCGAAGGTGGAATGGGAAAAGAGCTTTTAAGTACTTTTTTTTTTCCCCTGTATCACCTTGTAATAACTTAGTTCCTTAAAAAAAGGTCCTGAAGCAATCCTAAAAATAAGTTGCTGATTTATCCAAGACCCATGTTGCCACAAAATTGGCCTTTTCCATCCTTTACTTGCAGATGCCAATATACACCTGATGATTGGGGTGCTGGTGGTGAGGAACATCCAAGGGCAAGAGTGTGGTACAAGTGAAGTTCTGCTCTTGAAAGAATTTGTGTTCAGCTGTGAAATTAAGTGACATTGTTTTGATGTGCACCTTCCCCCTCAAGAGTCAAGGTGCTGACTCACATCGGGCAAGAGCGTGGAAGCCCTGCTGCCATTGATTTCCTGGTTTGTTTTTTTTTTTTGTGGAACAGATTGGAGTTAATGCGCAGCAATGTAAATGAATATTTGCAGAGGGGGAAAATACAGCTGCGTGGGATGTCTGTTACCCTTCTTCCTTGCATCTTTTTGAACTTTATCACTCTTGAGGTGAATTTGTTCTCTTTTGTCAGTTAAAGTCTTAACTTGCTTTAGAATGTGAAACTTAAAGTAACAGATGGGGCAAGACTTAAACTTCAACACTAGTTATTTCCCCTGGTCTGTAACCTTTTTGTTATTTTCTTAGAATTTATTACATTAAGAATGTTGAAGTTCAATAGAGCTGCTTTCTGTAGCACAAGGAGTGCTGGGGTAATTCGGGGGGTGAGGTACAGGCTGTGTAAACTTGAGTGTGTTTTCAGGTTGCCAGCTGGAGTGTCAGGTTATAGTTTTGCAGTTTTTCTTTCGTGTAGTTTTTAATGTGAAGTATAATCAGAACAACTTTTAAAAATTGAGAAATGTGCTCTTCTTTAAGGTCTTTGGGTTTGGCAACTCCGTTTTCAAATATGGTTCCAGGTAGCTAGAAGATGCAGTTCTGTAGAAGCACAATGCATATTTTAAAATAGCTTTGATCATTTCTGCCCACATAGTTTTCTTACATACTTGCGAATGTGCATTCCAGAGTCATGATGAATGGACATGATGCAGTTTTGGTCAAGAATATAATCCTGTATCGTTGATATACTTGAAATTGTGGGAATAGAAATTAGAGTGTCATGTGGTTGAAGCTGTTGGTGAGGCAGTTTGTTCCACTGAAATGAGTTTATTTTTAATTGCTGATGTAAATACAAAAGTAGCTTTGTGACCATTTTTAAGGTTAACCTTTGGCTTTCTGGGTGTGGCCTTTTTTTCACCTTTGATGGGAATGTGTTTTTAGGTATATTTGGGCTTTTTATCACCTTAAAATGGAATTGGGGAAGTAGAAGGTCAAGTTGAAACTGCAAAAGGCAGGCCTTGGAGCTATTTGATCTGAAAGATTGTGATTTTAGGTAACTAGAGCTTTCTAAATTTGCATACTGGGTTTTATGTAAAATTCAGTGTTAGTTCATCTACAATGGTGGAAATAATTGTAAGTCTGCCAAATGGATTTTCATGAGAAGAATTGCTTTTGAAGTGCGCTGTTTTGCATGGTATGCATAAGGCAACTTGCTGCTGGGAAGTTCTGATCTGGTCAACAACTATGGCTCTTGAGCATGTCAGTGAATTCCCGTGTTCCATTCCTCCACTTTGATGTGCGAACAGGAAAGAAAGAAATGCTAGCTGTATGTCTGTAGGGTGGGATGGGAAACGATGTGATGGTTATGTAAATCTGAATACCTGCAGAGGTCAGTTTGAAGCTTGTGTACAGCCTCTTGTCCAGTAATTACTCTGTCATTTTTTCCCAGTGACTAGCCAGTGTCTCTTCTGCCATCCTTAGTGAGGAGAGGGAGGGAGACTGGGTGTTGGCTCCTGACTCGGTGACTGAGAAATGGCTGGGGTAATTCTTCAGTCTGGAGTTCATAGGAATTCAGCTATTTGGAGTGGGGGTAGGGATGCAGTCTACAAAAGAGAAAATCCAACCCCCCCCAAAAACAAGAACATGCTGTTTTTAAAAAGTGCTTGCTTTTCTTAATATATAGTGGTTTTTATCCAGCTTTTCTGAAGAGGTCTGGTTGTGGACCACTGGTACAGTGAAAGGCAGTGGTGGGATTGCTGCCAGCAGTAAATCAAAGAGGAGAGTTGTGATCAGGCCAGCTGATGGTGCTGGGCAGTATCTCAGGCCTGCTTTTAGTGCCTCTTGACCAGTCTTGGCTCCCCAATGGAGCTGGTGTCATTGCTGCTCTTTAAGAAGATGAGGAGTTATGATTGAAATAAAAAGATGTTTTGGATGGCAGGGTCACCCCTGTTGCTGCTGCGTGTCCTTTTACGGGAAGGGAAAAAAGCGTGAACATGTCTTACTGGTTCTTCCTGCTTGCTGATTCTTCTGGAGCTGCTGTTATTTTCTCTTGTACTTGTTAGTGGCCTTGGCTCCTGAAGAGAAGGGAACAGATCACTTAAAAAAAAAAAAAGGAAAATATTAATAAATTGGAAGGTAGAAAAATATGTATGTATTTTCCATAAAACGTGCTTGTAAGTCTTTGGTAAAAATGAGGTTTCTTTTGCCTTCTGAAATGAAAAATCCGTATTTTGCAAGTATCTAATAGTATAGCCAGGATTAAGAGTAAAAAAAATCCCACTTTGTAACTTGCTGTGAATAACCAATTGTGTTACTCATTAAAGAGCAGCAAGGGTTATCAAAGTGCCTGCAGGTATGCTGTTATATGGGCAGTATTTCTACATTTGTAGTCAATGAATAACCCACCTGAGAAGTTTCCTGCTTTTATTTTGCTAGCTTCTCTTCTTGGCTGCTCCTTTTCCAAGAAAGCCATCATCAGTGCCAGGCTGATTCCTTGTTTCAGTTCAGAGTAGCTCTGCAAATGAAGGAGATCCTCTGTGCTGAGAATGAAAGTAGTAGCCTTAAGCTTTAGGCTTTTGCTGTTCCTTAACCCTTTGTATTGTCAAGTAGTGGCCTAAAGGTGCTGTTGTAACAAGATACTCAATGTACTCCGATGTTCTGACAGCAGACTTTGCTCCAAGTCCCCTGGCTGCTCTGCCTTGCCTCGGTTATGTTGTAGGACACCTTTTCACTTGGTTCACACAACTGAATTCCTTTTTCTTAGAGCCCATTCACCCTCTTGCACCTCTCTCTGGAAACTGAACCTTCACAATCACTTTGATTTGTCATAGTAGTAGTGGATAAGTTTAATTTATATTACATAGACACTAAACAAAAAGGGTGTAAAGGACTGAAGAAAATGAAGATGTTGATTGAGCTGTAGGAAGATGCTCCTTGGGATGTGTGAGTTCATCTGTAGGTCTGTGGTCTGCTGAATGCAATGGAACAACTTAGCATGAAAAAGCAGTTTCCCCCATCTCTTTTCCTGCACTATATTGTTCAGAATTTAAATACTGGTTTTGCTGACTAATACGTCTTAGAGTTTTTTTCTTTCTACACTTTCAGCTTATTATCTGTTTTTGAGTTCTGTCAGAGCTATGTTACTCAGGTTTGAGATTGAATGCAAGGACAATTATAGCATACTATTTTTTTTCTGTAACACCTAACTAATCATTAATGTGTTAGCTTTAGAAAGAGTTTTTTCAGCAGGAAAATTCTGGAACAGACTGATGTGCATATAAGCAGAGAGACATTGACACTTTACTTCATAATTGTCTCTCAAAGTGTAGTAGATTGCGTCTGCTTGAACAGCTGTTTCTTCAAGGTAGATGTTTTCGAAAAATAGGAAAATCCATTTCATGGTGAAGTAATATGGAAGCTAGATGTTAATAGGGTGGGGATAGTCCTTTTTGCTGAGGAAAAATGAGGTGTTTTCCTCTTTCCACACTTGCCTGATAAGAAAGTTTAGGAATGTTTACCTTGCTGCTTGAATAAGCCTTTTGAATGCTGTGGTGGTGTTTGTTACATTGTCCTGTCATCCAAGTCTCATGTCCATCTCCTGCCAGGAGGGTATGGCAATGCTGCTCTAGTTCTCATTTTCTTCTCTCCCAATGACTTCCTGAACTTGTTTCTCTTCCTCTCTCAATTCACAAGCACCGCATTTGAAAGTAAAACAGAACCCTGCCGTGTTCCCTGTAACGTGCTTTTTAAACCAAACTATTTGCTACCGTTGTCTCCCTACTTTAAAGTCACTGACAACTTTCTAACCCAAGAAGTTACTCTTTTTCAAGGAGCTGTAAGGCTTCGCGTTATTTACCATCTCTTCCTTTTTGAACTCCTGTATTTCTGTGTCCTTGATTTGAGACTTGCTTTCTTCGAATGTGTGAAGTTAATGTGAGCTCAGAGTTGTACTGTGTTCTGAAGATGCTCTAGCAGCCATGTGATTGCTAAAATTGAGTCTTCTTAACTGACAGTTACCCAGGTTGAGGGTGGGAAGATGCCATCTGGGTGTGTGGTTGTTCAGGGTAAGGAAGGACACTTTTCCTGAAATTTCTTAGTAAGAGTGGTTGGCTGAGATTCAAAGGAAGAAATTCTGTACCTATGAGCAGGGCAGGAGTGAAAGTCTTACTGCCCAGTGACATATTTCTTCATACTGAGATTCAAGGGGTAAAATATTAGAGAAACACACTCCCACCCCCCTAATCCTGCTACTACAAAAGTAGTTGTCAACTGCTTCCATGAGGCAAAATGTAGTGTGTCTTTGGAACAGACACATTTCAAATGATAATTTTAGAAGAATTTGCTAAATTAACTATAGAATGTATAGTTTTGCTGTGGCTATGGGGGCTGTAAAAAGCAAAAACAAAACAAGCAACACCCTCCCACCCCTCAAAATTTTAAAGAGAAATTAACCTATGTAGGCTACTCTTTCATTGTCAAGATGGAAGATGTCAAGGCCATTATTGTGCACCTGTAACCGGAACTGTAATGCAAGACTCCTAAACATTTGTTCATATTGTAAGCTCTGAGTAGTATCTTGGAAAATCAACCCAGCTCTGTCTTAGTGGGATACTGTTGCCTGTCCTGAGGCTCTCATTTGACAGATCTTCAGAGTATAATGATCTAAAATTGATATGGTGCAGTGCTTGGCTATGATTCTCTTGATTAAAAACAAGGTGAGAGCCATTCTGTCTTTAAGTGAAGTGCTTGAATGCTTTGATTGCTGCTCTGATGTCTACATTCATGTTGGTAATTTCGTGGTGGACATCTTGTGTGCGTTTTGGCTTTGTATTTTTGAAATAAAAAGCCTAAGTCAGACAAGATTCATTTAGGCTTCTTATATAAAGCTAATACAGTATCATTTTGCTTTCTTTCATACTGATACTGTGCTCTTCTCCTCCCCCAAGGGAAAAACCAGACTGGAATAGCTCCAGCTGATGTTCTTTATGAGTGATAAAACACTAATGTCAAGCTGCATATGAAAGTAGAGATGGAGGTTGTATCTGCAGTTGGATGATTTGATTTGGTTTCGGAAATGTGCTGGAAATTTGACTTACATAGAATCACAGAGTAATTAAGGTTGGAAGGGACTCTAGGGATCATCTAGTCTCCAAGTCTGTGCTCAAAGCAGTTCTCACTAAATCTGATTTATAGAGTAATTGCAGAACAGTGAGGTCAGATCATCTAGAGCTCATCAGAGCTCTGGAGATGATGTAGTCTTAGCCCCATACTCAGAGCAGGGTCAGCTACAGGGTTGCCCAGAATCTTGTCCAGATGAGTTCTGAGCACCTCCAAGGATGATATTCCATGGCCTTCCTGGGCAGTCTGCACCACTGTTTGATCACCACCGCGGTTTGAAACAAACCCACCAGACGGGTAGTTTGTGACTGGAATTTGCTACTCTAAGCTGTGTCCGTTGCTGTGAAACTGGTCACACCTGTGTGCACTTCTGAGCTCCACTGGTGCGCTTCAGTAGGACTTATTTCACTTTGGTGGGAGGCTGGAGTTTGAGCTTTTACGTTCCCAGGACTGCCTTACAAACTGTACCTGGAGCAGTTGCTGTCACTGGAGTTGAGGTGAACCGGTGGGGATATGGGTAACAATGACCACATAAATGTGTGTAACACTTGCACAAGATATGAGGGAGGGGATATTTTTGAGGATGGAAACTAGTATGAGGGCAGTGTGTGTTGCTTAAGCTGCTTTTATTGTGGTAAAATAATTGCTTTTCAAGTTGCACTCCGAGATTTAAACAATTGAAATATTACATGAATTTCTTGAAGATCTTGGTTTTGAAATGATACAAAAAAAACGAAATTTGAGGTAAATAATGAGAGGATAGATCCTTTCAATTACATGTTAAAATTTATACTCCAAATTTGGAATCTTTAGGTCCTAATAATACTGACCTAGGTCAGTATGGCAGAAAAATGACTTAAAGCAAAAGCAAAGTGCAAGTTGTCCGTGCTTCTCTGTGGCAACATCCCTGGCTGGGGGTAGAAACATGGCTTGCCACTTCGCTTTTTTAGCCTCTCTGTTCTGTGTGATTTTGCTATCTTTTGCTGGTGTACTGGCCTGGAGTAGTGATCTGTGAAATGCTATTGCCAGCACTTTGGAGTTTGTGATCCTACGTGGTTTCACTGCCAGCTGGAAAGCAAAAAGGAAAGAAGCAAAACAGAGAAGGATCCCAAAGCCTGAAGCACAGTTTTCCCACGCCTTAGTGATCAGGAGCTAGTAGGCTTTGCTTAGCTGCTGCCTGATACTGTTACTAGGGTGTTCGAGTGGCATTCTTCATCTGAAGTAACTTGACCTGAGATCATTTGAGATGTATCTGCATGTGGGTCTTGCACTCTGGTTTGTTTTGCCTTATTCCTGAGTGTCAGCCTTCTGCCTTTCATGGATAATGTGATTTACTAGGCCTGTGTCATAAACACTTCTATAAATACTCAGATTTAACTGGATCTGTAATCCAGTATTTAATTATTTAACTAAAGTGCAGCATCCCTCCAAATTTGTGCATACTGTTCTTGATTAGGGCTTTTTTGGGAGAGGGGTCTAACGTTTTTTGCATTGAGCATCAGTACCAGCAACAGAAAGGTTTTATGATCCTGTCTGTGATGTGTGAAGCTTGGACTTGAGAGGCCATTCTGGAAAAGTGAGTCATGCTAAACAAGCTGGGTATTACATTGATGTGGCGAGTTAAATACTGAGCTGCTTTTTTAGCTTGGAGAGAACAGTGCCCAGAAGTCTGAGCAAAAATGTCTCTTGTAGAAAAATTCGTCAAGAAAACTAGTTAGGGATGTTTTTAGATATACGTGGTATCTGTATGTTCAAAAGGTAGCCACTAACCTTTGGAATTTTAGATCAGGAGGCAGTGGAGTTTGTGTTTAGTAAGGTAGTGTCTTGCAGAGTGGCATGTGGTTTTGGAAGCGCAGAGAGAGTTGAGTGGAATGGTTAAACAGCCTAGTTATTATTAAAATGCACATGTATATATTTAGTCCTAGTTTTTCCTCTCGAGGTTGTTCTTTATGATGTAAAGATGACGTGTACTGTTCAAACTGTCCATGTGTACTATTGTAGAGACTCTGTACTTCCAGAGTGATCTAAACCAAAGTAAGTTCATTTTATTAACATGCAGTGTTGAAAATTCTGTATTTTTTCTAACTTGGATTGCGCATTGTCATCTGAAGAGCAGCTTTAATTGTGGTTTTCCTCATACAAACTTTTCATGAGGTGGGCTGTTTAATATAGGTGAATGTTTGGGAGGAGTGGAACTCTTGGCTAGAGCTTGGAACCCAGCATATCAAATGGAAAAAAATTGCAATGAGCACTCCTTTACTTTTAGATGGTTAGTACATCTGCTTCAGAGAATAAGGTTATTATTTCTGTTTCAAGAGCTGGTTGACGTCACTTCTGTTGGTGCACAGACAGAAGGCGAGACTAAAGACTGGCTTCTCAGCTTCAGTGATTCTGTGAAGTTCTTTTATGCATATCTCCAAAGAGTCCTTTAGTGGGTGTTTTCTCCCCCATTTAGCACTGCTGTGTAAAAGAGATAATCAAGTAGACAAACAACATGCACCTGATGCTCTGCGGCAGTCCCCAAGTTCTCAGTCTGATCTCTCTTGAGTCTTCTCTCAAAAATACATTCAGGGAAACAGTCCTTCTCCTTGGAAGGAATGATGATCAAGTGAAAAACTAAGATACAGGCTGTTGGCAGAGTGTAGGACAGAGATACCAGAGCTGTGGGTGGGAATGTGGCTGTAGCAGTGTGCGGTTTGCTGAGGTGACCCTGCCTCAGTGCTCTCCTCCTCCTGACTGCCTGCACTTGCTCCAGGAGTTGGCTGCCAGTATTTGAAATACCTCAAGTAACTCTAAGGTTCCCTGTAGAGAGGCTGTGGTGCATTGTGAATGTGTTAGACTATGGAAGACAAAGCTCTCCTTTCAGTTGATAAAATCAGTCAGATAATGGGATTCTGACCTCATTGCACTAATTGCAGGGGAGCAACTGTTAAAAAATGGGTCCCCTGCCCCCCAGTCGGCTGAAGGCTTTTCTGATAAGACAATTGGAGAGAATCTGTTGGAATTTAAGGTGGCTGTAGTTTAACTAGGCAAGGGCAAAGGTGAGTATCTGTAGGAAGTCATCCTGGTCAGTGGTGGAAACAACACTGTACTGAATGCTGAAAGATGCTGTATAGGGAAATGACCTCTTCATTCCTTGTTCCTGACTGGCTGAGGAAGATTCTGTTTTCTTTTCTATACTTCCTCAGGAAGCTGTGTGTTTTGGATATTGACTTTGATTATGTTGGTTTTTTAAAGTGAATGATAAATATCACCCCCTAGATACCTAACGAACTGCAGAAATTCTTGTAAGAGTTTCAAATTCTGATTGTTCCGATAAGCACTTTTAATTCTTGTTCCCCCAAGTGCAATCAAAATGTATTGATTCTGCATTTAACCTTTAGAACTTGGAAGTTCAATAACATCCTACTGCCGAACTGGACTTCCCCAAGAATAATGGAAAATTAATTTTAGAAGCCAAATAGAAATGCAGCAAGATAGGTGAGGCGTATATATGTCTGGTGTGTCCTTCTGAAGAGGAACTCTCACTCTAAATAAAATATTACAGATAATAATATATGCCATATACTATTAAATAGTATAGTATATAGAGAGTAAATATAATACTTTTTCCCTTTTAGCCCAATACTACTTCTTCCTTCTCTTTTTTTCCGTCTTGAATAAGAACACTGTCACAGTTGTTATGATTTTTTCAGGATAAATAGGAATGTTTTTTGACATGAGCATTTTATTATAAGTATGGTGTACACAACATGAGACTTGAAGCTTCAAGCAAGCTTGAAGCAAAGCTGGTGTTCTTTACATGGTTGAGTTTGTGATCTGACCGTTTGCTTGCTGTGGTCGGAAGAGCTCACAGCTGTCACACACCTTTCCTCTCCCCGCTGTGTTCTGTGGAGAACAGGAGCAGTGTGCCCCCTCAGGTAGCAGAAGCAGTTGCTTCATTTGGTTGTCTGTAGGACAGCTGTCAATGCTGATCTGCAAAACCAGGCTGGTAAAGATGCTAAATGCAACTTAGTGCTTCCCACAGTAGGTTCCTCTTGTGTAGTCCAGAGGAAAATCTGTTTTAGGTAGATACCTAGATATTATTTTCTCTGAAAATGTAATAATCCTTAGTGAGGAATGTATGGAAATGGATGGCAACTCTAAGATATTTAACACTTACGTTTATTTATCGAAAATTACTGTTAAATTTTACTAAGAAATAACGTGGCTGAAAACTCATTTGACCTCATGTGTCAAAATTTGATCACTTTTGAGGAAACAATTCCTTAAAATCGATCTTGTCATTAGAAACACAATTCACTTCCTATGAAAAGCAGTTGAGTTAAAAAGGGAACACAATAATTGCTCTAGTAAATCCCCCTAGACTTGGAAAAAAACATTGGGAAACTATTCTGGCTTGGATTTCAAGAATGTGTAGGAGCTCTGGCCTTAGTCTGAGCTGAGGTGTAGAAATCTAAAAAGAGTTGATCTGCAAGAAACCTGCCCTCGAGAACTCGCATTATTTTAAGGTAGAATACTAATTTCCGTGGCTGTTGTTTGAAGCTTTCCAAATGTGAACCGGAGCTGTCCTCTCAAGGCTGTGGGTGGCTTCAGCGCTGCTGCTGGCAACAGCTTTTTCACCTGCAGTACAGGTAAACTGAGCAGTGCTATTAGCAACACGGCTGCATTGCTCAGTTCAGTAGCCAGTGTTTTGTTGGGTTGTTTTTTTTCTTTCAGGATGGTTGAAAGAAAAGCATATGTGTGCATGTGCACACATACCCAGATATTTGTGAGAAGGTAAAAGTTGTATGAGAAAAAGCATGGTTAAAAAAACAAAAAACAGAAAAACCCAGCCCTTGAGAAGAAGGCAAGAAATATGTTCAGAAGGGAAACAAAAAATGTTTGTAGTTGTTTGAAGGACCCTTAAAAGCCCACAAAGGGAGCTTTCTGAAAAGATGTTTACTTTGAAATGTTTATTTCTCAGGGCAATTCCAAAGATGAAAGAGTTGAACAAGATTTGATGTTTCCAAGATTTTGAGCAAATGATAAGTTTCATAACTTCCATATTGATGAATTGCAACATCACGTATGACTCTATCCTTTAAATAGTAATAAAACACCCAACCCACAAACGCATCCACTTGCCGTATATAGAGCTGGGAATACTAATTGTCTCTATAAAGGTATTTAGCATGAGCTTAAGGAAACTTTTCACTTTCATAAAGCAAAAGCATAAAATAAATCACTGCAGTCATGATATCCATCATTCTTTCTATTCTCTTTATTCTTAATATATATGCTCAATTCTGGGCTCCTCGGTACAAGAAAGACAAGGAGCTGCTTGGAGAGGGTCTGGCAGAGGCCACAAAGATGACGAAGGCTCTGGAGCATCTCTTATGGGGAAAAACTGGACCTGTTTAGTCTGGAGAAGAGAAGACTGAGAGGGGAATGTCATTGATGCATATAAATCATCTCCCAAGCAGGTGCCAGGAGGGTGGTGCCAGACTCTTTAGTGGTGCCCCAGTGACAGGACGAGGAGCAATGGCCATAAACTAAACCACAAGAAGTTTCACCTCAGCATGAGGAAGAACTTCACACTGAGTGTGGCAGAGCACGCCTAGAGCTGCCCGGGGTGGTCATGGAGTCTCCCTCTCCAGAGACATTCCAAACCCACCCGGATGCATTCTCTGTGTCACCTGCTCCAGGGGACCCTGCCTGGGCAGGGGGGTTGGACTGGGTGATCTCCAGAGGTCCCTTCCAGCCTTACAAATTATGTGATGTAGAGTCATTGGTAATATAGACACAGGAGTTCACAAAATTATCCGCTTGCATTTCAAAGGTATTAAGGGCTCTCTGTTAAATTATTCTAATTCTGGACTGGAGCATCTTAGTATTCTCCTATATTCCTAGTTTCTGTGTGTTAGGCTGTATATATTTCTGAGTTCCTGCTGAGTCACCGCGATTTCCCCTAAATTAGTGGTGGATAGCATGAAAAATAGAACACTTTGAGAATGGCCTAAGAGCAGCATCACAACAGGGACCTCAGCTGATGGTAGCACAGGCTCATTCTTCTGCCTCAGTTGTCAGTGCTAAGTGGGGTGAGTACCTTCACAGGTCTTCTTCGAACTTCCCTTGGTCTTTTGTGAGTGAATGCAGTTCTTTACAGATCAGAAACTAACTCAAGTAAGCAGTTTGTGTCAAAGCAACACTCACCTCAGACTGCCTTTGAACTGTTTTCACTGTTCTTGATTGGACTGTTTGGGCATGCAGAAAGAATGAAAATAACATATTACTTGCTTTACTGTGTAACTAATGGATATTTGATGTTTCCAAGTCTTGTGCATTTGAAATGGATGTATTAGTAAAATCTAGGGGAGATGATAGCAATAGTGTGAGCAAAAAAATGGAGAACAAAGCGGAAAGAATGACATTCTGCAGAAAGGAGAAAGGCTTTAAAAATGCCAGCCTCAATCTGCCTGAGCAGTGAGCGCCCTGTCCAGGTTTAGAAAGGCTGGTGAGTTTGTGAGGTTGGTTTTGGTTTTTTTTACATTTGTCTTGGGTTTTTCTGTGAAGTAGTAAGTCGTCTCACTGTTCTCAGAAGTGTGTTACATAAGGAATTTCTTTTTTTCTTAGTCATGGCTTAGCTGTTATCTTGCCCTGCTCCAACTCTGGGTTTGCCGGTTCTCCCAGATCCAGTGGGAGCAGAGCTGAGCTGGTTAAACTGGGTTTTATCAGTTCGTGCCATGTCCAGGGCCTGCTGGTGTTGTTTGCCCTGTGCTCTGTGTACCGAGCTCCAGCAGTGAGGCACAAGGACTCGGAGCCGTGGAAATCAGGCACCTTGTCAGCCAAGGAGCTCAGACTGTGCTGGCTGAGGGGGCCTCTGCTGCTGACACGGGGTGGTACCTGCGGAGCACTGCCAGAACAAGCGCAGTGAATGAGCAGGCGGGTTAACTTCTCTCTTGATAATTGCAGGTAGAAATGAGGCAGCCCATTTCAATTACAATGTGAATTACAACTTTTGCAGTCCTTTATTGGATTCCTGTTGCACCTTCTTCTGAACAAGAGCTACTTAGAGCTTTTTGCTTTAGAGGTTTACTTGCAGAGATAATTCTTCACTTGTTGATGAGATGTTTAGCCTGAGAAGCTCTTGCCAAAACTAAGACAGAATGAGAACATCAGAAATAAGGAAGAAAATCAGTATTCCTTGACCGTTCAGCAAGCAAAACATTCTGGTTTGTTTCAAAGATGGCTTTGTGTGTGTAAATTGTTACTGTTTTAGTATACATTTGGTCTGAGTTCGAAAAGCTGGAGAGAAGTAGTCTAATTCTGGGGTAGAGTTGAATCAGTTTGTAATGCAAAGGAGCAAAATTTGGTACTGAATTGAGGAGAATTATGGCTGTTTGAATGAAATACAGCCCAATTAAGTTGCAACAGCACTTTCAAGAGAAGTGAACCCTGAAAGAGAAATGAGCAGTAATGTGGCACATCCTAACCCTTGAAATTCGAGCACAGAATGCAGAGGGGAAAACGCAGAGCTCTTTGGCATTGTGAGGAGAACTTGCTTTTTGAACCCAGTTGCAAATTCTGATGTTCTGAAATTGGATAAAGTTTTCAGAGGTATTGTTTGTGAAAATAAACACTTCTACTGCTGTTCCTTGTGATACTGGACTGGATTAAAAGTTCTGAGTACTTTTTATTGTAGTGACTGAGTTACTGTAGCTGAAACAAATTGAAAGCAAAGTAGATTTTCAGAAAACCAGCACCCCCATGTCGCAGAGATGTTTGTGTTCTGATTCTGTTCTTAATTAGTGGATTGTGTGCTTATGAGGGGGTCAGGTATGGAGCAAAACACTGGACACTCTCTCTGGAAAGGTAAAAAATGTAGCAGCAGGATGTTCACTATCCATTTCCTGCTGCCTTCCTGCCTGTTTTCAGGCCTTGGGCTCTGCTGGGTTTTCCTCCCTCATGCTATTTTCTCCTTTCCGAATGTTTGCTTGTCGTGGCACATTAAGTAGTGCTCTTTTAAGCAGAAATGCAGGTATGTCAATATTGTCATAATGTTACTGTTTAATCTAGTTACCTTAGAGAGGACCTTGTAATTTCTGCAGTGCTACTGTTCACCAAAATAATTAGCCTATACGAAACTGCAGTCCATTAAATGTGACCTGTGTGCATAGTACAGTAGTACAGGTGCTGTAATCTGTAGCTGAGTGTTCATGAATTAGTAGTAATCTGCGTACAGTTAAAACAAGCAAAAGGAGAGTGTAAGTATAAATGTTAGGATATAAATA
This sequence comes from Cnemophilus loriae, assembly GCA_013397755.1. NCBI lineage: Eukaryota > Metazoa > Chordata > Aves > Passeriformes > Corvidae > Cnemophilus > Cnemophilus loriae. The sequence continues at coordinate 1,673,779 of VZTF01009104.1, read as the reverse complement.
CAACTGATTGGACTAGCTACATCTGCTACAATCTTAATGAGCAGCCAAGAGAGCCTATATCACAAATGCTTCTTGTAGTCCTTCCCTTGAAACTTCTTTATAACTTTAAGATCTGTAATCTATTTTGCCTATTCTTCCCCCTGCCCGCTTCCACAGGAGCACAGGAAGTTCAGCTGTGACATATAAAGGCAGGAAATGTGTAATGAATGAGCCAGGCCAACTTCTGTAGCTATTCTATATGAATATGAATATTACTTTTGAATGTAAGTTTCTGTTTGTGGTATTATACAGCTATTGAAAGTGAAGTCTAATCTTCGGGGTTTTTTTCCTCCTTAGAGCACAACAATGGAAGAAACAGCTATATGGGAACAACACACAGTGACTCTTCACAGGGTAAGTTCATACAATTGGCTGCGTGTGCCTAACGCAGGATACTGGTAGTTTTTGAAAACAATAGGAAAAAGCCAGATGTCAGGAAGTAAACGGAAAGGAAACTGTCATATTCCTTTGTTTAAATTTAGAAGTGTTGTAAAAGCTCCATGTGATAGCTCTATTTGTTTGTTGGGTTTCAGAGATAAGCCTGCCTACGAATAACCATGCCAGAAACAAAGCTTTAGATTACAGCTGTACTTAACTGAAGGGAGGTAGAGATTTGTGTTCGTTCATGGTAGTGCTGTAACTATGCTTGAAAGTTTTAAAACTTTATTTGCAGGGACATAAAACAGTGTAGTTGCATATAAATAAATGTATTCAAAATCATCTTATTTGCTTGCCACTTTCTTAAACTGGTGGCTGGAAGTAGTGATTCTGGGTGGTCAGAATGTGTACCCTGCACAAAGGAATGTGTGCTGGGAATCAGTGAATAGCAAGAATGCTTTTGCATTTAGACGGACTCCTCTTGTTTGAGTTACTCCTAAATTAAATTGAGTTCTGATGCAGCTATCATGAAGCTGTACAAGAGAGTCAGTAAGGAATTAATTGCTTAGGGAAAGTCAGAGCAGGGTGGGATGCCATTTCTGGCAGCAGTTTAGTATTAAAGCAACCATGGAATTATGGTCCAAATAGCAGTATTCATTCCAAGAACAGGGACATGTGGAAGTGTTTTCTCAAGGGAGCGAGTTATACCTTCAGTTCATCTTAGAATAAGGGCATTTTAAAATTGTAGCTTTGGTGGGATGAATGGACCTTGGACAAAAATGTGTATGTGTAGGTCAGCTGGTCAGATAAAATATTAATTCTCTGTCAGACCTGTTAGCTGTTGATTCTTAAGGCTTTAATGTTGTTGATTCAAAGTAACTGTTTGGATAGGTGCCCTTTTGTGTGAAGGGAAGAGTTACACTCAGTTTGACCAGAAGGCTGACAAAGTATCCTGTCTCTGACTGCAGCCACGTGTTGAAAGAAAAGTATAAGTAAAAGTAGAAATGTGTAGTGATGTTTATCTAGGCTACTCTTTAAGTTTCCAACAATTCTTAGGTCAACAAGTTTTTGAGCAAGAAGTGTTATTTCTATATATAATTAATTGCCCTTTATGTTTTCATCTTGAAGCTGTCCAGTCATCCTTGGAATCTCTGTAAACTTCAGGTTTTTTACTCATATTACTGATTAAATCAGTACTGCTTTATAGTCAAAATCAAACAGAAAATGCCGTAGTAATACAAGGTTGGCTCGAAGACTTGGTGATAGCTCATTTTTCTCTTGAAGAGGACCTTTTCCTGGTCATTTGGAGCAGTAATTTCAGTGTTATCAGAAATGAGACGTTTAGTCAGTCCACAGAAAAATAATGAAATGCTGCAATATGGTGTTACCTTGAACAAAATTTTAAATAATTGGTAGGAACCAGAGATCTCGTGTTTGGTGCAGTTGCAGCATAGTCAGAAGTTCTTCTATAGCATTGATGTGAAAGTATGATTTGATTATAATTTTGGTTATGATCTTTTATGTGCCAAGGTTCTGCCAGCTCTTCTGGTATGACTGTTTTGTTACCTGATTAGCTAGCTCTTACTTACGTGTTGAAAGCTGATGATATGCACTGTTAATAACTTTGATAGCATTAATTTAGTCAGTTAAAAACAGTTATTCCTATCTGCCAGATAACAAAACCAAAACTCTTATGCTAATATTAAACAAATATGTGCTTAGAATTTATCCTTAAGGTTGAGAGGAGGGCTTGCTGGTGAATTGCAGCACTACTGTCAAAAGACTCATTAGAAACTTTTTTGAGAAGGAGAGGCTGGAGTTTCTCACCAAGAGTTTTTGTTGCCTTTCTTTACCCCCCTTCCAACTTCCTGGACTGGACTGCTACTCAACTCTTAAGGGTTTGAGCCAGTCTCAAATTCAGTTAAAGTTTATCAGGTAGCTACAGTTTATCTTTTATTGAGAGATCTTCTGGGTTTATCTACTTAACTGTAAAGGACTTGAAGAAGGAACCAAGCACTTTGTGTATCACGTGCTTTTTTCCTACTTGGAACTCAGTTCTATGTGTCTGTGGTAGATGTGTGTCTTTCCCCCAAAAAGCACAGAAACCAGGTCTGTACCTACCTTTTTGCCTGTCCCTCACTGCATTACTGTGGGAAAGCAGAATAGTACAGCTCTTCTTTTTGTGTTTTTTCTACAACGTCTGACAGGTGAAGTTGTGATACAAGAGATTTTTTTTTAATGCAGTTTTACTTAAGGGACGTTGTTAGTATCTTGTATAATCTGTAGTGATCAACCTCTTGCTATTTCCAGACATGTCTAGGAGCTAGGCTCAGTTTTCAGAGAGTGGTTCTGATAATCATTTGTCTCTCAAGATGGTGGTAGGCAGCAGGATAAAATACAAAGTAGATAGGCTGACTTTTACTGGAAGATTTCTTATGTGACCTCTTACATTTTCAGAAGTATTTAGGGTTTGATTTGAACATGTTGATTGGGAGTGTTTCCGAAGACCTTGATTTATCTTATTAGAAACATTTTATCTGACGTACTGGCTCTTTTGCCTGTTGTCTGTTTATGAGACAGCATTGTTTCAGGGCTTCTGGAAGAGAGCATCAAAGTATGAAATGTAGTCATCTTCATACTGGTGATTTGATTTGCAAATCTACTTTTACAAAGTAGTATGGCAAGCAGCAAGATAAGGTTTACAGTGAGTTTCTGCTGACCTTAGCCTGATGATTGTATTTCTTACCATGAGTGGAGAATTTGAAAAATATTTCTGTTTATGGTGAAGGAGAGATAGAGAATACTTAAATCAAGTTTGACTTTAAATGTCTTTATTATCTCTTTTCTCTTTCTTTCCCCACCTAAATACAGTGCAAACTAAGTTCTGTTTGTTAGAGTAATGGAAAACTAAAAGGAGGACTGTCATGAAAGGGGAGATATTACTGTTTTGAAAGGGGCTTTAGTAACATATTTGTGTAGGCTATTATATATTCTCTTTGACTTTAAAAAATAAAACTGAAAAAACCCCTCAGCTCTGGTCATAAGTGGACATTAAGATCCTCCTTCATGGCACCAAGTTTCATTTAATTCTTGCATCCCAGCCATGATTTCTGGTTGCTCTATCTGGGATGTCTTTTGAAAAGAAGTCCATTCATCCTCTAATGAATTAAAATGGATGTAAAAGAAGCAGTAAAATGTACCTTTCCCCAGTCCCCCACACTTAGACCAACTTCCTTCTTGGCAACAGTATGGATTAACTGCTCAGCTCCATTTCTGAACAGCGAATCTCCAAATCTGTATTTTAATACTGTATGTTCCTATTCACTGCTTGTAGGCAAATCTGAAGCATCTTTTTATGACCTCTGTTTTGGAAGGAAATAGGAAACAGGTTGGTTTTGGGCAGTAATTAATGTCCAAAAAGCTGAATGTCATGTGTCTTGCAGCCAGATGCAGCCTGCCATGTTGCCTCTGCTGTCACTGGAAGGTTATGAAACTCCTTGCTAAAGCTGGGTCATGTTTGTTGAAAAGTCTGAAAAAGAGAAGGTGAAGTCTGCCAGCACGAAGTGTGTGCTCCGTGAAATGGAGGGGTGGGATCGACCCAAACCTGATCTTTTCTGCCCAGTGACTGCATTTTGCATAGCTGAAAATTGCAGAATAAATTCATGAGTAAAATACAGCATTTAAATGGTAATATCCTCAAAATGTTTTCTGGGCAATGATGAAAGAGCTAGATGGTTTGCAGATCAGTTATATTTAGAAAGCTTATTTCCCACCCTCGCTGCTTCCAGGCAGAAATGTAAGCATCATTGTTGTATCTTGAAATATCTAACAGGAATAACTTTTCAGAGGCATTGACCTTGCTGTAGTGGCAGGTCACCCTAGAGGGAAAAGATTGAAGCAAATTACTTTTGTTAAGATGCAGATGATTTGCAAGTAATGACAAGGTTTTGATATATTTAATGGTACAAGTGATCTTGGTATTATTTGTAAGAACTGAGCCTGCAGTCATACTACTGTGTGCTGCAATCCTGTCAGTTCCTGAGCTAAGTGAGGTCAAGCTGGGTAAATACCATAATGGGAAAACTCAAAGAAGGAAGTGATACAGGGGTTTGAGTCAGTGTTGCAGCTCAGTGGAATGGTTTGTTGTGCTTGCTGAAGACTGAGGTCTTCCTGATAACCACCTGAGGTCTAGGCCATAAAAATGCAAATGGGAACTCTAATCTCTTGGAAGAGACTGGGTAGTTACTCCAAAACTCTCTGCCCTCTAAAAGTGTTTATTTTTAATCAGTCTCTTGTTACTGGATTGCATAGCATTGATTAGTTCATTGATCCTGCTTTCTTTCAAAAACTTGCATTCATCTCGTGGGACCTTTTTGTGTTCAGCATGGGAATGCAAATTGTGACCATCAGATACTAGAAAGTAAAATTTTTTTTTTTTTTTTTGTTACGTTATAGGCCCCTGGATTTGGATTTGGTATTGCAATATCTGGAGGAAGAGATAATCCTCACTTTCAGAGTGGTGAGACATCAATAGTTATTTCTGATGTGCTGAAAGGAGGCCCAGCAGAAGGATTGCTACAGTAAGTGCCACACTATACCTGGGTTCTGATTTGGGGGCGTTCATCTTCGTCAGTAGTAGCTTAACCTCCTAATTGTTTTGCTCTCAAGTTGTCTGTCTGTAACTGTTGGTGTAGTAGCTTTGTAATACAGGCAGTTTGCTCAGGGGCACCTATTCACCAATATTTTCTTCTTGGCATAAAATATTTATACTGTACATTGTGATGTTTTTCGTGTAGAGAAAATGACCGTGTTGCAATGGTTAATGGAGTTTCCATGGATAATGTCGAGCATGCATTTGCTGTTCAGCAGCTGAGGAAAAGTGGGAAGAATGCCAAAATCGTAAGTGAATGTCTTGAAGATTTAAAATTACGTAGTTAGAGAGCAAAAGTGAAGTAGTGTAATGTCTGCTGTAAAATACAGGCAAGATGCAAGGTAGTTGAATAACACCTGTGTGATGTTTCAGGTTTAAGTGATAATCACAATGTGTTTAACAAGTGGGTCACTCAAAATGTTTTTCTGAAATGTGAATGATGATGTTTGCATAGTGTGGCACTGGATAATTCAGACTCCTTTTCTTTATGGTAAAGTTCTTCTCAGATTGCCAAATTGTGGCAAATCAGCTTTGTTTAATATTTGTTTACTTTGTTGGATGCACTTTTACTGAGTTTTTCAAAGGCTGATGTATACTAAAGGACAAGCTGTTCGGGCACTAACACAGTTCTTTTTGTGCTTAGTAAACAGTTTGCCAAAATAAAGTATAATTACCTTAATTCCTATAATTTTGTAGGCTTATTCTAAGTGGTTGGTTTTTGAACTTTTGCAAAACAGAGCAGGTCATCACCAAAGGGTAGTAATCCAGCTTTCTGTAGAAGTTTGGGGGTTATGTTAAAAGAAAATAGAACAAAAAATGCACAATGTTTAGAAGTTTCTTAATTAACGAAAACAGACTTCTAGGGCTTGTAGAAAAGCTTTCCTGCTGACAGATTTTTAGTGCATTTGTATGCTTTAATGCACTTGCAAAAAAAAGTGTAATGTTTTGCATTTGTAGATTTGGCAGCAGTTCTCTAAAGCTTACAGAAAGCGATGTATGGCAAGCTGTGCAGGGCTTTCAGTATCTTAAATGTTTGGTGTGTAGATTTATGTTAAAAAAAAGTAATTAATGAAAACGTTATGGTAGAACTTGGTTTGGTTCTGTAATATGTAGCAAACAAATCTCTGAGCAGGGCTGGCTTATATTCTGGAACCAGCTGTCTGTGTTGTACAAACCAACTTTGAACTTCCAGAGGGACTGCTCCCCTTCCTCCATGTCTTGCATAAACATTTCTTTGGAAGATTGGGAGGCTTCAAAGTTGAGGAGAATTACTGTCAATAGCATACTGAGTATACACGAGATTACATGTTAGCAAAAAAAGGTTTTAGCAGTGCCAGTAACTGATTTTGTGGTTTTAAGCAAAGAGAGGGCATTCAAATATGCAGCTCTGAAGACAGAATATTGCATTATGCTGCAAAGACGGTTGATTGTTTCCCTTTTGCCACTTGTGCAAAAGCATTAAAAAGGACTAAAAGAATTGTAAAGACAGGTTTCTAATAATCTGCATTGGTAAGTTTCCTGCATTAATTGGATATAATTTTATAATGAGGATGCAACAATTCAGAGCATTCACGAATACATCTGCATGTTTTGAATTCTGGGATTAGCTTGGCTTCTGACATTTAGTAACACCATTAGCGTTACATGGCCAGAGGCTGATATCTGCTGTTGGGTTGTAGACTATCCGAAGGATGAAGAAAATTCAGATTCCGGTGACTCGACCAGACCCTGAACCAGTGTCTGAAAACGAGGACGACAGCTATGATGAAGAAATCCGGGATCCACGGAGCAGCCGTGGTGGTCCCAGTGCCAGCAGGAGGCACGAGAAGAGCTGGGTCAGAGATCGCAGCGCGAGCAGGGAGAGGAGCTTATCTCCAAGGTCAGACAGGAGGTCTGTCACCTCCAGCCAGCCCGCAAAACCCACCAAAGTCACACTGGTGAAATCCAGGAAAAATGAAGGTAATTTACATGTACATCTCTTGCTAAAACTTTTGCTGGTTTTTGAAGGCCAGCTGCTTCACTCAGTGTTGTGTTAAGGGCTGTATGAACAGTGCTATTACCAGTTAGCCCATTTTACCAGTAGCTGGCTCAAAACTTAAAAAGTGCTATTGTGTTTCTGGTGGTATTTTTCATATTCCAAAATCTGCGTGCTTAGTTAAGGGTAAAGTATTATATGATGTAAACCAATCCCAACTGTGCAGCTGGCGTCCGGTAGTCAGCAGCTACATACCTACACTTTAGCTGAATCTTTAGTGGCTGTCTTGTTTGGAAGAGGAGAAATCATAGGTAGCATTTAAATTAAGCTCGTGAACAATAGCCCTGATTATAGAGACTGATATAATGGTAAAACTAGAACGTAATTCTACTACGGCCCATTGTGTGCCAAGTTCACTCTCCTCTTCGTGTTGCCTGTGTAAATGCCGTATAAAGCAGTGTTGCAAATCTCCAGATGCTTCCCTCTTTTCTACTGTAACTTCATAAGTTTTCTTTTTTCTTTCATTATAAAGAGTATGGTCTGCGGTTGGCAAGTCACATATTTGTGAAAGAAATATCACAGGATAGCCTGGCAGCAAGAGATGGCAATATCCAGGAAGGAGATGTTGTACTGAAGGTACAGTATATGGTGGTGGTGGTTGTTCCAAGGAAAACTGACTGATACAACTCTGATTAGAATTGGCTGTGTCAATAACGTGATTATAATTAATAGAAGGTGTGTCACTTTCCATTAAATTATTTCAAAGAACAAATTTAATATAAATCAACCTCTCTAAGGAAAGGAAAATCACTAAGCCTTTTTGATATTATTCCCTAAGCTTTATTCAGACAAATAATGCCCACTGTAAATACATAATAAAGACTATTTGAAAAAGTATGAGGCTTTGCTTAGTTATAAGTAAAATGTTGTGGAACTGTGCTATTGTGCAAGACTATAACTTGCCTTCAGGTTAATTTTTTTGTTTGGTTGGGTTTTTTTAGAAATAAATATACCCAGGGATTAATTTTTTGTGCCCCATCCCTGGCAATGTCCAAGGCAAGTGGAGGGGGCTTTAAGCAGCCTGGTCTAGTGGGAGCTGTCCCTGCCCACGGCAAGGTGGTTGAAACTGGATGGTCTTTGAGGTCCCTTCCAGCTGAGGCCATTCTATGATTTTTAGTTCATACTAACAATTTTTATTTCAGGACCGTGCTGTGGATATGTTGGTGCAGAAAAATGGACCATTCCTTGCTCTGTTGAGTATAGCAGTGCTGGTTTGAAAAACATAACTGATCTTTCACAACTTTTGTTTTAGTGGTAGAAGCTTTGACTTTGATAGTTGAAAATAATTTTCTATATTATGCAATATTTTGGATGAGCCCAGTGGTCTTCCATTATATTATGGTAATTTGATAAATATTTTGACTATTTCTACATATCGTCAGACAGAACACCACTATTTTTGCTGGAGATTCACTGGGATTTTTTTAGTAAGTTTATATCTGTTCTTTTCCTGCTCTATTCCAGATAAATGGCACAGTGACGGAAAATATGTCCTTAGCAGATGCCAAAACATTAATAGAAAGGTCAAAAGGCAAATTGAAGATGGTTGTTCAGCGAGATGAACGAGCCACACTGTTGAATGTCCCTGATCTTTCTGACAGTATTCATTCTGCTAATGCTTCAGAAAGAGATGGTGAGTGTAAAAACTTGATTTCTAAAGAGGAAAGAACTCCCTGTCTTGTCAAGATGTGAAATACCTAAGTGGGATGAGAGGGTGGGGAGGAGAAGAGTTAGGAGTAAGATTGTAATATGGGTAAATTTTTGTTTGAATGTGTTTGACATCCACACCTTCAAAAACTGTGGAGGAAAAGATACAGTCCCTATTCTTGTGACTGTTCTTTCAGGAATATTAAGTTTGGTTTTTGTGTAATAATAAGCATAGATTTAACATCTTCATAAAAATTCTCTGCAAAAGCTTATTCCCATTTAAGCGGGTCACGCCACCATTGAAATTACAATCATTTCATGAAAAAACAACTTTTATTTAACAGACATTTCAGAAATTCAGTCGCTGGCATCAGATCATTCCAACCGATCACATGACAGGCCCCGCCGCAGTCGTTCACGATCTCCTGACCAGAGGTCAGAGCCTTCAGACCATTCCAGACATTCTCCACAGCAGCCCAGCAACGGCAGGTGATGGCAGCATTGTATTATTTTTAAATCAACTATTTAATGTGACATATAAGTTGTAGGAGGGCTTGAATTTGTATGGTGTAACAAATGTGAAGCAGAACTACGGAGGCAGAAATATGACATTCTGTGTCTCAAGAGATGCAGATGGTAATGATCCAAATATTTTAGACTTGAGGAGACGCTGAACCTTTCTTTAGCGTTACACCTTTTTTAAACGTAATCAAAGAGCATGGTTGTATGAATGACAATGTAAGTTTGATAGCAGTATATGTAACTGAATAATGTGTAGTTGTATTTTGGTTTTAGAAAGCAGTTAGCTGCAAGGAGATTTGAGATGACCTGTAGCACAGTTCCTGTTGCATGTCCAGCCTGGGTGAACTTGCTGAAATCTTGCTTTGTTTAGGCACAGGGATTATCTTATGTTTCTGAACATTTTTAATTCCTACAAAACAAGGTGTATTGCACAGCAGGTTTAGCTTTTACAGTCTAGTTTTTAATATTTGAACTTGATAATGGAACACTGATTATAATTCTTCAGTATGTAAGTCTAATTTTATGTGAATTCAGAGACAAGTAATGTACTGTATGGTTTAGAATTTTTTCTCCTGCCATATGAAACTTTAGTCCTGAATAACAAATCTGCCCAGTTTTGCATTTCCATAGTTTGGAAATAGACATTCTAATCTATTGAAGTAGTGTTTCAGTGTTGGATTTCAGATTCTGCTAAATATTTGTGAGAGAAGAGTTTATCTTCTGACTGCTCATATATGATAGAGCAGAAGTTAGAATTGATCTGTGCAAATTCCGGATTCAGAGCCTCTAGCTGAAGATTTTTAGATGCTTTTCAAAAAGTCTGAAAAAACAAATTGCAGCTGACTGTTTCATAAAAGATATGCCTGATTGCTTATTGATGGAATGTGGTTTGCCCAAGGGGAAAATAACACACCTTCAAGACTTTCAGAGTCTTTTAAAGATCAATACAACTGCAACAGAGATTGTACCTGCATGTACACCTGCTTGGGGTTATGGGTTACAGACATTCTTGCTTCTCTTTTGTGTACATTGTTTGGAAGGACCACAAGACATGAAAGCTTGTTTTCAAGTAGGAACCACATTGAGAAAAACTTAAAAGCAGTGTCCCAGAGGCAGGGCTTTGTGAAGATTGTGATATCTCTGTCATATTTAAAACCTGTATGTCTTGACATGCATTTCTGGTGCAGTCTGATAGGGCTTGTAGAGGGAGGAACAAAAAAAAAAAAATCTATCAGAGCTGTAACAACGACTGACTTAGCCTAGTGTTAGTGCTTTCCTGTCCTATTGCAGTGCCTTAGGTAGATGGTCACTTCCTCCCTGTAGACCAAACTGTTGGAAGAATTAAATCCTCCCTGAGAGAGAACTTTGAAGTTATCTCAACTCTGAATGCATCCGTTACATCTTCTTTATGAGCAAGAGCTACTTTGGCATGGCTTGACTTCCTGTGCGACATGTCCCTTTCAAGATCAGAAAATCTGGGCCCTGAGCCATGTAAAGAAAAACATGTTGAGAGCGACTTCTCTTTGTAGTGGTTGTTTGTGCAAGTTTAAATCTACTGTAAGATCAAATTAGTTGTTAACTACTTATTCTTTTTTGAATTTGGTGGAAAATCTGGAGGAAGAAAAAGGCTTGAGAGCAAGCTGAGGAAGAAATGTGTAGAAAGTCTTCCAACTAAACTTAAGGAGGATGTTAAAAATGTATTGAAGATAATGAGTCTTTATTTAGACACTGTTCTGCCAAGTGTTTGTATGTTAATAAGGAGGGAAATTCCAGGGGAATCCTCTTAGTCCTTTCCTACAAGCTTAAGTACAGACTGACATTTCTGGATGTGCACTTGAGTACAGAAATCTGCTAACAGATCTGCTTCAGTATTGCTTTGGGGTCTGGCACGGTCTTCAAGGTTGTCCATCTTTCAGTATGCCTCACTGGTATGTACATGAGACTGCTTGCAGTATTCCTGGATATAGAGTTTCCGTAACAATGGCTGTTTGATCATTCTGTCAAAGCATTAAATAGCACTTTAGTTTTCTTTGGTCTGAAGAAAGTTCACAGATCTCTCTTGAACAGTCTTTTTAAAACTCAAATGCTAAAACATTTTTCTTAAATTACTGACAGAAAGGGCTAATTGTGTTTTGTATAACCTATGTAGAGTTGTACTTAAAAAGTTAGAGTGAGCAAAAGAGGTGTCTGCACCTAAGCTGGGAGAGTACCTTGGGACAGGTATGACATATCCTTTCTTACCTATCTGGTCTTACTGCTGGCACTAAGAAGTTGTTGAGCTGGGTAAGCTTTTGGTGTAACCCATCTCAAAGACTGGCATTTAAAGCCAGGTGCTGCCAAACCTACCAGATTATATCTCTGGGCTGCCCTTCACTAATTGAAAGAACTCCTGCTTGGGAACCCTGTCTCCTATACTGACTTCCTCACCTAAGTGCTGGAATAGCAAAAACATCCTCTGATATGTTTAACACTTCAGCCTCAGCAAGAAAGATGTCGTAGCTTGAAGAAATCACTGTAGAGATCATCATTATTTCTGGAAGGATGAGGCTGACTTATGTAATACCATTGTCAATTTATATGTAGCACGAGAAATTGGTTGTTCTGTCCATTTTCAAAACAAGCTGAAAAACTAGAATATAAGATAAAAATCAGCCCTATTTTGAATGTCTTTAGGAAGATGCTACTTTGCTCTTACTCTTCTCATGCTAAAGAGTTTGAGATGTACTAAAAACACGTTTGGGAAGAGCCTGCAAGTTCATATTTTCCATAATTTTCTGTAGAGACAAACCTTGTGTGTTGCAGGTCGTCTCTTGTTCTGCAGTAATAGCACTAACATGTAGCTGATTGTATTTTGTAATTTAAAAATGTTGCTGTTAAGCACACTTCAAAAAAATGTCAGGGAGAGGAAGTGAGGTAAAGGGGGCCCTGACACAGCACAGATGTTAAACAATAGTGTCACAGTGCACACAGGGAACAACACTTTTGTCTCTTGGGAAGTGCAGCTGTCAGTTTTTAACAAGTTACCCTCACCTGAAACCAGTGGTGGCATCAAGTTGTTTCCTGTATCATCTTGTAATGTGAAATATTCAGCGCTTACTGGACAGTTTAAGCAAAGTCAGGGAAAAAATCTACCCCCCTACTGTTCTGATGTTTCATTTTTGTTCTGTCAGCTTTCTCCCATTTAAACTTCCATGTCTTAGGTAGAGTAGACCTGACCTTTTGCAGGCATTTGAGTTGGCAGGATGTATTTGCCTGCACACGTAGCAGCAGCCCAGGAGCCTGTTGCTTCAGATACTCACCTGACTATTTTACGCTGTGCCCTCAGTGTCTGTATTTTAGTTACTGTTCTTGAGAGCTTCCACATTTGCATTCTCTTGATTTATGCAGGAATCAAAGCAGCATAAAATTACACTGGGTTTGGACTGTGTAGAGGAAATGTAGAATGAATTTTGCCTTTGTGTAGTAACTGTAGTATTTTTTGCCTTATTTTTAAAGCAAAACAGATATTATTACTTTGGAATAATGCTCCTTTCAAATGTTAGGAGATGCTTGGAAACAGGTGGAGAGGGCTCATGGGGAAATTTACTGTAGTGTCTCATTAACTAGTGCTCATTACCCAAAAATCTTTGGGGAGTAGAATTAGTTGTAGCTTACAATACTACAGAACTTTTTTGTTTCCAGGACACTTAGCATGCATTTAAATAGCTAAATACATGTGTCTATTTTTAACAAGCCAAGAACTATTTTCAAGGGAATGAGCAGTCCAGTCATGTTTTAGTCTGGTACTGTCCAGCTTATGCACCTAAACTGGAAATCCAAAAGAGGAGTAAGAAAACTTCCATCATCAGAGGTGTTTGGGAGTGAAGTAGAAGGATAAATGCTTACTTTTCATTTTGTTACACATAGTGGTTTTAGCATCCTTTTAATCAACTGTGGGAGCCTGTAAAAGGGACTTTATCTGGATAAAAAGAGGCATAAATAGGGATTTTAAAAATTAAACTGCTATGCTTCGTTTTATCAATGACTTACAACAAGGTGGTTGTTTATAATGCAAGAGTGCTTCTGTCTTCACAGTTTGTTGTGGTGTTTGGAGTACTTTTCTGTATTCTGTTTAGCTGCCTTCGGGCACATGGTTTTAAAACTGTCAGAGGAATGCACTGAGAAGTTGTAGTATGTCTTGGCTGAATAGCTAAGCTTTGTTTCTTGTATTTTAAACTTCATTTTGCTTCAGGAAAGCACATTCTACTTGTGTTTAGATTTTTGTAATTTCTTTTATTCTTTACTGCACATCTTGGATGAGCAGACTTGCTGGAATCTGTTTTCCGAAATCATATTTCCAACTCTGGAAGCATCATTTCCGATTAAGATCGTAACAGTCTTAACTCTGTATGATGGGGATTTGATCCATTTGTGCTTTATGGGCAGTGATGCTCATTATTGCCCAGTAGCACCATCTAGCTGTTGGTAGTGCAGAACTTCTCTCTTTTTTCCCTCCAGTACAGACCTCTCCTTTGACAGCAGACCTCTCCTTTATGGGCTTGCACTTACTGACCAAGCCATTGTTATCCTTGAGAAAATACCTTTTTCTTCCCTTCTTGGCAAGTCAGTCTGGTATTATATGAAAGGCTGTTATTAGTGTCTGTCTTATTTCAAATATTATTTATATCCTTGCTTATTTGCCAACTCACAGGAAGAAAACTTTCTTTTTCTAGCTCACTATTAATATTCATCGGTTCCAACCCTATTAAATTATTTACTGTTCATCAGATAGCAGTGTAGTGGTTAACATTTCAACATGCAGCACATGTTCAGTTCTGCTGTGGTACAGCTGGTAGTTGTAGCTCACTACAACAATATAAGAATACCTGATCTTTAGAACTCAAGGAATAGAAATTACATTCCGTAGAATTTTCCTTGCTTTCATCATTTAAAAACAAGAACTTACCTTACCTTGTCTTAAATTCCTTCAGCTTGCACTCCAAGTGTGTGTAAGAAATGCATAAGAAGCAGCAAATTGTCTTTTGACTAAAATGTGTGGATGAGAAGTGCTCCCCTCTTGTAATGGCTGCGGATTGAAGGCCTCGTCCTCTCTGGGGAGATGAGAAATGAGGAACGTGTTTGCGTGGGCCTTGGCAGGGCTTTGCAAAGATAAAAGGTGCCACACCAGCAGCACTTGTGTTCCAGGGCAGCTGACACACAAAGGAGCAGATAAATTAGCTTGGTCACAGCAAAGCCCAAGAATTAAGTCTAAAAATCCATGATATCTATAAGTAGGGGTGAGGAAAAGACCATTGTAGTGGATTTTCTTCCTTTCTGTCCTTTGCTTCTCAATTCCTTATATGTCTATCAATATACAGCACATGTGTGTGACTCGTGTGCTTGAAGCAGAAAGCAAGTCTGTGTCACCATGTGCTGCTGCTTTCTTAACAGCCGTATCTAGGGAAGTCCTTCGTTAATGTGCAATTAGGAACAAAACACTAGGATTTAGAGGTGGTAAAAACTATTAATAATGTGATAGTCTAAGGACAAAACCTTCTTAAATAGTAATGGTGATACCTTACCCTCAACTTGATGAATGAAAGTATTTATTCTTTAGTCTTAGTAGACTGAGATTATAGAAGCAGTTCTGTATGCAGAGTGGAATCTTTTTTTCTAATATAGTCATCGAAGCAGAGAAGATGAGAGAATAACTAAACCAGGAGCTGTCTCAACACCTGTAAAGAATGCAGATGATATTTCTAAAACTGTGGAAGAAGTGACAGTTGAAAGAACTGAAAAACAAACTCCACCACTCCCAGGTAAAATTATTAAAATATATTAATTATGCATGTTGTTGAGAATGGATGACCAGTAAAGACTTAATGCTCTTGCATATTTGTGAAATGACTATCAAGTCTTAAAACAGACCAAGTCCTAATTATTTTTATTTCTGAATGCAAACAGTCTTTATAACCATGATCCCATTTATATCTTAAGAGTTTTGGTCCTGAAAACCTAAGTTGTGGGGTCTGTCATTATATAGAGGTCAGATTTCAGTGTTTAGAGTTGTAGTTGTAAGTGATGGTTGCAGAGAGTTTTGTACTGATTTCTCAGACAAGGTTAAAATCTGTCGTTTCTTTTCTGAGTGTTCTGCAGTAAATGTGTTCTTATGGGTTACTGTAGCAGACTGTATTTATAACAAGGGTGTAGTTAAGCCTGTTTAGAACTACTGTTCCCAAGATACAACTCAAAACACTCCGAAATGCTTTGTTCGTGTAGCACTTAACTACATTCATGGACCAAGAAGGCAGGTTAACAAATGCAGTACAGCTAATCAAACCAGAACAAAATCTCATTCCTTTTTCCCGAAAGGGAAGGATAAGCTAAATGGCAGCAGATAAAAGCCAGATGGTGTAAAAAAGAAAAAAACAAAAGATGATACAGGACACTGCTCCGGGCAGGCTGGCACTTACAAGATTTTTGTTTACAGAATGAGGCACTTCAGTGAAATTACAAGTGGAGAAAGGAGCTGTGCAGATGGTTTAGAGGGAGCTGTTACTGAAAGGCTGGGTGCAATGAGAGAAAGCACACATTCAAGCTTGAAAATATTTGAGGACGTAAGGGGTGAACAGTGACACTTCTGCATGTAGCAGGCAGTAGATTAGTGAAGAACTGGAAGGGTCATGATGTTGGTAGACTCTGAAAGATCTTGAAAATAAGAACAGTAGGTTTTCTGATACAGCAGCCATTATTAAAAAGTTGGTCATAAGAGGTGACGTTTTACAGCAGTGTTATAAAGACAAGCAAATAAAGTAATTTGTATTTGCCGAGATGGAAAAGGATATGGTAGTGAGATTAGAAAGATGAACTTCGCAATTCTGTAAGATACTGAAGATTAATAATTGGCATAATACAAATCCAGCCAGATAGAAGACCCTTAAGATGGTTCTTAATCCAAAATAATGTACTGATAATTGGTCTGAGGGACTAGCAAGCAAGTGATAGTGTGGGGGTTTTGTTGATTGGTGGAGAAAGAGGAATGTTCTTTTCTTCCCTGAATGGGAAGAGGCACATGGAAATACTTAATTTGAGTGGGAGGAGTTGTAGGCCAGTACATAAAGCTAATATTTAAATTAATGTCTGCAGATAAAATTAACTTGCCCAAGATAAACTTGAGATTAAAAAGTGTAGCAAAGGGCATAATCCTTTAATAGCCTCATGAAAGGGAAATGAGGATCTTTCCAAGACTGTAATGAAAACGTTAGAGAAGTTGTTGGCAGAATCTGTGACAGTTTGCTGCTTAGACTAAGGGCAAGGGCAAGATAACTGTCATAGTTGATTGTGTCAAAGAAGGGTGGGAGGAGAGTATTTGTTTGAAGGAATCATCAGAGGCTTAGCCTAGGAAAGGTTTATTAAAGACTTAAAGGAAAGTATGATGTTACTGTATGGGAAGGACCAGAGTCACATTAGAAAAAGGCATAATTACCCAATTGTTGCCTGAAATTCCCAATTTCAAACTAGTCTGTTCAGTGATTTGAAAGGAAGATGGCACAGTTGTTGGTAAGATCAGGAATTTTAACTAGTTCAAAGTCAGCCTTGTTTGAAATCAAATTTTTTCCAGTGTGCAAAAATGAGTCTTATGTATAAATTCTTGTAACACAACCAAGCCTTTATCAGAGAAGAGCCCCTGCTAGTGCTCGTTGCTGAGGGAAGCCTGCAGAGGCAGTTTCCTCACAGGAACTCCAGAGGAGCTCTGCAGCAAAGCTGTAGTAAGTGCATAGCTCTAAGAACCACCAACTGGACCTCAAGGCATGTATAGTAGATTGAGATTTTATGGTATTTTCATTTCAAAAACTAAATTCTTGAGTGAAGAGAACCAATGGAAAATAAAGAAGTTAGGTCAGAGAAATCAAGGTTAGAAACACAGAAGGGTTGAAAGTGGTCTTGGGAGCATGAAGCCTTTTAGTTCTTGTCATTTTGCGGTGTTCAGAGTACATAATGAAGTGCAAAGAAAGTTTGGGAATCTTTACTGAAGTAGGAATTAGGCCAGTAATCACACTGCTCTGAATGGCATGATGAGAGTGTCTTCTGTTGTAAGTTTTCTGGTATTTTACTTTTTAAGTGGGTCTAAGTGGGGTAGAGGGAAGGCTACTGAAGAAGTCATTAAGTAAGTCTTAACTAAGTTAAACTTCATATTTTCATCTTTAAATGACCAAATGGACATTGGAAATCTTTGGTATTTTGATAGAACCAAAGCCAGTGTATGCACAAGGAGGTCAGCCAGATGTGGATTTACCAGTCAGTCCATCTGATGGTCCTTTACCCAATTCAACCCATGAAGATGGAATGCTTCGGTAATGTATCTCTGAACTCTATTTGAACCTGCCTGGTCTTTAAGCAAACCAAACTTTTATCCAGGATGGTCAATAACCTGTATACGTGCTCTGATATCGTGTCCAGTATCCTGTCCTGACCCTTCTGTTCACAAATAATAGGACGAAGACATGAGTTTTATTCCTGAGCCTTGTTGGCACTTACACTGTGTAATACACCATTTTAAAGTCTATTCATTTCTATGGAAATTAGCCCTTAGAATGATCAACAGGTGAAAAGGATTTGCTGGGTTTGTCTCTCCCTGGGCACTCTCCCTCCTCCTTTCCTGTCCCTGTCTCCAAAGAGATGAAAGCTACCGTAGTATATTCTTTACCTTTCATAATAATTGGAGAGCAGTGAATAAAGATTACCGCAGAAGTGTGCAATGTCCCAGCATGGAAATAAGTCTACTTCAAATGGGATCTCCTTTCTGGAAGTTAGTGTACATGAGAACACATTCTGGTTTGGTTTGACCTCAAATTAATCTTGATCTCTTCAGAGCCAAAATAGATCTGTATGCCAGCACAGCTCTTTAAAAGGAAGAATGTTTTTGGAAGAGAGTGTCAGTGTCTCACATAAACACTGTGAGTGTAAGGCAAACAAACCATACTAAACATGTACATGCAGGTGGGTTTTTTGGAGTGCTGCTATTGAGCATGTTGTAATGCTGCAGTTGATAAGCAGTTAATGGTATGTATAGCAAAATATCCACTAATTGACTAACGAGCAGATTACTTCTTTGCATGTTTCAAATTTACAAGGATATTTTATGCTATTACACCTGTAAGTGGAATAATTTCTAAATTTCTAGGCCAAGCATGAAACTGGTAAAATTCAGAAAAGGAGATAGTGTGGGCTTGCGACTAGCAGGTGGCAATGATGTTGGCATATTTGTAGCTGGTGTTCTGGAAGACAGCCCTGCAGCAAAAGAAGGATTAGAGGAAGGGGACCAGATTCTCAGGGTATGTCAAAACCATTAACATTACAAATGTTTTGTTGTACCAAAGTAGGTTTTCTTTCTGTAGGATTGAGTATTTTGTCTTTGTAGTTTGCACACGGTTTTTTTCTGTATGTATTTATTAGATGACTTACTAGGAGCAAAATCTCTTTTTGCTGTACTGTTGTTAGGAGGGTTAGTAAGTTTTTTACATTAAATTTTGTAGATTAATTCAGTTGATAAAGTTGTTTGATTTCGTGCTGGGGGACTAAGTTGTCAGAGGACTCTGTGGGCTACTGATGTATATAGGTGCTCCATAATGAGTATAAAATGAACAGCTGCCTATTATCCTGGAAGCTGTGCTTTTATTGAGAAATAAAGTGGGACTTTTTAGAGATACAAGAGGCATCTTGAGATACATGCACTTGGTATGTATGAAATTGAGTAAGAAAAAAATCATGGCAATAGATTCAGATTTCCTATTGTATAATTAAATCTCTGTAATAATGTCATATGCTAAATCAGACCGATTGCTTCATTGATACCAGGTAAATAATGTAGACTTCACAAATATCATCAGAGAAGAAGCTGTCCTTTTTTTGCTTGATCTTCCTAAAGGCGAAGAAGTAACCATTTTGGCACAGAAGAAGAAAGATGGTAAATATTTGTATATTGGAAGTGATGTAGTAGACTGCTCGGAAGAGCATTAAAAAGTCTAGTGAGCAATAACTAACTGGCTTGCGGGAAATTGGCACCTTAGATTATTAAGTCCTTTTGGCTTTGGGGGTAGGTGGCTACAACAAATGGAGTAGAGACTGACCTGGTGCCAGTATACACACACCTACAGCCCCCCTAAACAAACAAACAAAACCCCAAACAGAAAACGCCTCCTCAGAAATAACCCCTACCACCTAGGTAAAGTCTTGGCATTATCCTTGGAGGAAGTAGAAGAGTCAGTTGTAGTTATGCCATTGAAAATGAGTGATTATGCTGATGTGTTTGTACATACAAACTTCTTTTCTCAAGATTAATTCTGTCCAGGGTGAATGAATTAAGCTTGCACTTGGATCAAATTTTTTACTTTAAAAGTTGAATTTATGTTAGTGGAGTTTACTATAAGTAGTTATGCTGCTTAAAATAGAGCAGCTCTGAGACATTACTTCAAGAAGCCGTAATGTTACACATTTAGAACAAGGAGAATTGTGAGGCATTGCTTTGTGTAATTCTTGTAAGCATTATATCATCACTTGAACTTATGTAACACTTGATATTTTGCAATTTCTTTTCCTTCTTTCAGTTTATCGTCGCATTGTTGAGTCTGATGTAGGAGATTCTTTCTATATCAGAACTCATTTTGAATATGAGAAGGAATCTCCTTATGGACTAAGTTTCAATAAAGGTGAAGTGTTCCGGGTGGTGGACACTCTATACAATGGCAAACTGGGTTCGTGGCTGGCCATTCGAATTGGGAAGAATCATAAGGAAGTGGAAAGAGGTATCATACCTAACAAAAACAGGTATGATCTTGCAATACTTAATTTGCTGATTCAAACCCACAATTTTAAATGGTATCTGTATAATGAATGACTGGACTTCCTTGCAGGACACAAGTTCATGGAATTGGTTCAGTAAGAAAAAGTGACAAAGGGTAAAACATACTGAAGTAAAATATCTGATCTGTGGATTTGCTTTTCACTCTGCACAGTCCACGAATAAACTTTCTTTTCAATACAAGAGACAAGGATACAATAAGTTTTAGAAATGTGATACCAGGCTCAGTAGTTGTCTTGTAGTTCATAATACAACAAAAGCTTGGTTCAGCCAGTGGCAGTGGTTTTTGAGGGTGTAAGCTTGCTAGTCAGGCATTACTTCAGAAGCTGACTTCTTGGTAACTGGGCTTTGTTGTCGCCTTAGAGCTGAGCAGCTGGCTAGTGTACAGTACACACTTCCAAAGACAGCAGGAGGAGATCGAGCAGACTTTTGGAGATTCCGAGGCTTGCGGAGCTCAAAAAGAAATCTCCGGAAAAGCAGAGAAGATCTTTCTGCCCAACCTGTTCAGACGAAGTTTCCTGCCTATGAAAGAGTTGTTCTTCGGGAAGGTATGGCTTTGCTCTTACTGGTGCACATTAGAGGTTTGTGCAGTTTGGTTTGGAAAAGCCAATGTAGTTAAGAGTATCTTGCATTTGGTTTAAGCAATCGATATATCTTGACTTTTCTTTTTCCTTCAATTCTAGCTGGGTTTCTCAGACCTGTAACCATTTTTGGTCCAATAGCTGATGTTGCACGGGAGAAACTTGCTAGAGAAGAACCAGATATCTTTCAAATTGCAAGTAAGTGTGAGATCACATTTTCTGCAGTTAGGAAATAGTCAGCTTTCTTTGGCTAGATTGTTTCTACATTATTACTTTAGTTAACATATTTAACAAGACCTTGACAATGTAAAGGAACAGACTAAACGTAAGTTCTTCCACTACATTGCTGCTCATAATTCTCTGAAGAAATACCAGTTCTATTTCTAGCCACCTCAAATTTCGTTTTAATTCTGTACCTTATCCTGTTTCTAAGTGCTTTTGTAAAGATGTGATTTTTATGGCCATAATTGTGGGTAGACTTTCA
Source organism: Cnemophilus loriae (assembly GCA_013397755.1). Taxonomy (NCBI): domain Eukaryota; kingdom Metazoa; phylum Chordata; class Aves; order Passeriformes; family Corvidae; genus Cnemophilus; species Cnemophilus loriae. The sequence goes on along the minus strand of VZTF01009104.1, from coordinate 1,652,602 downwards.
TGTATTCTATGTAATCAGAAGCGTCTTCAAAATGAACTGACAACTTGAGCTATGAAATGGTTTGTTTTATCTTAATAAGGGAATGTAGAATATGTTGTAAACTTACAAGAGATTTTTACTGTGTCCTCTTTACCAGAAAGTGAACCAAGAGATGCTGGTACTGACCAACGTAGTTCTGGCATTATTCGTCTCCACACTATAAAGCAGATAATCGATAGAGTAAGTCTTCCATTGTCTTCTGGACTTTTAACACAAGAAAAGTAAAACTGATAACATGAAGTAAAGTGTTGGGTGTTTTAAATGTAGAATGATAACTTGTTGTGCTTGTTTTAAAAATAACTTCCTCATCTCTCTGTTGGTTAATAAAAAAAACCCCACCACCCTTCTCCATGTTAATAACTGCAGCCTGGATGTACTTCTAGGCTTTGTTCCAGAAGCTGTTGTCCTCTCTCCATTGAGGCTCTTTTAAGCTGTTTCCTCTTTCAGTTAAAGCCATGGTGTGACATTATAGCTAGAAATGATTACTTTATTTATGGAGTTGTTAGTTTTCCCCCACCCCAATGTACAAATTGGTCACTTGACGTAATTCTTTTGTGTTAGGATTAAGAGAAAGGGTTATTCCATCTCCCTTCATTAATATCCTTAAAACTTCCACCATTAGTGCATTATGAGGCTCACCTTTTTATTTCCTTACTTAAAAACAAACTGGAAGCCTTTCAGATGCTGAAGTATGACGGGGGGAAAAAGGCTGTTACAGCAGGAAAGTCAGTATGCTTCATGCTGTGTGCTTGATTGCATTGAATGAAAGCTGGCCAGGTTCTGCATTTACAGTGATTTTTTTTTTTTTTGGTAAAATGGAAGATAGAAGTGTGTAATGGGACTATGTCTTGTGTTTCAGTTCTTGGTTTTTTCCTATTTACAGAATGCTGATAGGAAACTGCTTATTTTTAGTTCAATGTCCGCTTACTTTGAGGAGATCTTTTTAAAATAGAGTTAAATATTAAAAATCCTAGAGTTATACAGTCGTCCTACTGTTCAAAATGTATATGCCTATTTAGGCTGCTATTGGATTTGGTTTGGTTTTTACTATTCTGTTAATTCAAATAGGAGAAGAACTTAAATCAATACTTTGAAACTATGAATTCTGTAGAGGTAATACAAAATGAATTTGTGGAGTATGTTGAAAAAATTTCAGGTAGTACATAAATGATTCACTTTCTTGCCTCTGTCCTTTTTGTCACTACAGGACAAACATGCTTTATTAGATGTCACTCCCAATGCAGTGGACCGTCTGAATTATGCGCAGTGGTATCCTATTGTAGTGTTCCTAAATCCTGATTCTAAGCAGGGAGTAAAGACCATGAGAATGAGGTTGTGCCCAGAATCACGAAAAAGTGCCAGAAAGCTGTATGAAAGAGCTCACAAGCTCCGCAAAAATAATCACCATCTCTTCACAAGTAAGTAATTAGACAGACTGGATTAGAATTTCTGAGAGGGAAGGGGAGGCAAGATGACAGAAGCTTCTACCTCCAGAATTTTCTGCAAATGGACCAAGTCAAGCAGTGACGGACTTGCTCAGGCTTCCCCATTCAGTAACCAGTAGTTAATTGGTGTGTGCATCGTTTGCACATGACTGCACGAATGTAAAGCAATCTGAAACATCGAAATGACATTTCTAATAGATCTTGTGGCTTTGCAGGATCGTCAGCCAAAATAAAAATGTGAATAAATAGGAAAATGATGTAACTTTATTGTTTTAGTCTGGCTAAACTCAAACCTCGCTTTATTCTAAGGTACTGTTAATTCAGCATTTCCTGTGGGATAAAATGTCCCAAGCCACATCAGGCCTTAAGGTTGCTTTGGATGCAAATGTTTACATTACTATTTAAATCTCATTGTTTTAACCTACCAGTTTATATTGCTTTTATTACTCATGGTACAGATCCTTCTTGTAGTTCTGCAGAAATCGTAAGTCAAACTAATCTGCTGTACTTCTAGCTACCATTAACTTGAATTCAATGAATGAAGGATGGTACGGAGCTCTTAAGGAAGCAATTCAGCAACAACAGAACCAACTAGTGTGGGTTTCAGAAGGAAAGGTAAGAAATAATGTTTGGGGGGAAATGGCAAAACAGTGTTCTTGAGAGGTTTCTGTGAAGATCTAAAGCAGTAATGCCTCCTGGCTGTGTGAGCTGCTCAAAACTGATTTGTCACTACATTAGAGCACTTACTCTGTTACTGAGAGCTGTGCAGTTGTCCTTATGCATGTAGCAGTGTAGTAAAGGGAGCATTTGCTCACTGGCACTGTTAACTGGAGGATATATTAATGCTGTGAAGATTTTGCAGGGATTGGATGGGTTTTCATCAAAGAACTTCTGGAAATTTCACTGCATGTGTACTCAGGGCTGGGATTGCCTGATGACGAAATGTGTTTTTCATTATTATAAGAGCAAGTGGCACGTTCATGTTCTTTCTGACCTTTCTGAGAACAGTTGTGAGAAAACAGATGTGAAATCACAAGTTAGTATTCTGTGTTCCCCACTAAAACTCCGCTTACTTTGTCAAGCTGCATGTTAGTCTATGCACATTAGATCCATCCTCTTGAAGAACTATTATCAAGTGAAGTGCCAACTACAAGTAAGCAAATGATGAATCAGCTGTTGCTACAGGCTTCTTAATTAGATCTGGATTAGACCTTAGTGCCTTACATGTACCTGCAAAATAATGATTCTGATACCATAATACCACTTTGAAGTGCAGCTCTGTGTTTTTCCAAGCACTTTGATATCTGTGGACACTGCACTATCCCCCCCTCCCCTTACACTGACAGTCATCTGGCCCCTTAGTAAAATATTCAAAGAGGCAGGCTGCAGATAAGTCTTTTAGGTCTAAGCTTAACATATTCAGTGATGGGAACCTGATTTCTTGTCCCCTGTGATGGTATTGATACTGAATTTGATAAAACTCCCATGTTTTACATTGCAAGAGAAAGAGTATTCTTTAAAAGGTATTTCAGTAAACGTGTACCCTAATTTTGTTTGCCACAGGCAGATGGTGCTACAAGTGATGATCTTGATTTACACGATGACCGCCTTTCTTACCTCTCCGCTCCCGGCAGTGAGTATTCCATGTACAGCACAGACAGCAGACACACGTCTGACTATGAAGACACAGACACAGAAGGGGGTGCTTACACTGATCAAGAACTGGATGAAACTCTGAATGATGAGGTTGGGACTCCTCCTGAATCTGCTATTACACGTTCCTCTGAACCTGTTCGAGAGGATTCTTCTGGAATGCATCATGAGACTCAGAGTTACCCTGCTTATGCATCTCAAGCTCAGCCACAGCCAAATCTCAGAATAGACTCTTCAGGATTTAAAACAACTACTACTCAGCCGGTAAGAAAGTAATTTTATACCCTGACCGCTATACCCTTACTTCAGCTTGCAAGTTCTCTTGAATAAGAAATGTCCATTTATATTCTGCTTACCAGTGTTGTGTATGCATACAAGACTCTGTCAACAGCAACAATACATTACAGTGAATTGGAGAATCAGCTTGCCCTGCCTGTTTTAGTGACTCATTGACAGGAGGGGGATTGAAATACCATTCTACTTTGATTAAATGTTTTGCTTTTATAATCCTCAACCTAATGAATTTCTGGAAGTGCTAGTGCATGATACTTTCAGTACATTTCATTCTACATCTAGCTGCATTGGTCAGAGCATCACTTAAATTATTTTAATATAAATCAAAAAGTCATACATTGATTCAATAGCAGTATATTTAAAATATTTTAAACACTTCACAGAAAGCAGAAGCCTCACCTGCAGTCCCTTACCTTTCCCCGTCGCCTGAATCAAACCCTGCAACCTCATCAGCCTCTGCAGTAAATGCTAATGTAAACCTAACTAATGTCAGACTGGAGGAGCCTACTGCTGCTCCTTACAACTCTTACCAACCACAAGCGGGCCCCTTAAGAACACCGAGTACTGAGGGAGCTCATGTAGTACTAAGAGACCAAGAGCCATCATCCTTATCGCCGCATATAGATCCAGCAAAGGTACCTGTGCCACGTTGTTGTGCTGATTTCCTGCTATACATCAAGCTAGCACATGATCTTTGTTTTGCCCTTATTTGAAGAATTCCTTCTGATTTTTTTTTTCTTCTAAGAGAATCATGCAGGTTACAAAAAACAGTTCATCTGAATTGCTACGCATCATGTAATGTTTTGTGTGCATGGCTTCAAACTCTATTCTTTTCACTTCTCAAAAACATGACTTTTTAAAAAAGGCTGCATTCTTTATTTTGATTTTACTTTACGTGTGACTTTCTTAGCTTGTCAACATTTTCCTGTTAGTGAGGCCTCAAGAAAAATCTTATTTCCCTAAAATTCAAATAATGCCAAATCGTTGATCATGAAATTGAGTCCAGTTTGTTGAATGACAATATATACTTCTTCAGCAATGCTAAAACTATCTTAGTGTATTTATATATTTCACTTCCACTCTTTCCACGTCCTGAAAAAAAGTGCCTGTGCCCCCATGAACACAAAACCCCAAACGTGAGGCTATTACCTTTGTCTTTCTCTTCTAATCTACTTACATGTTTTTTCTAAAAAATATGACTAAAAGGGATCTCTTGAATCACCAAGTTCAGCTTCCTCTGGTTGCAAACATCTGCATCAAATTATTCTGCTTTTAAGCAAAATTAAAGCCAATATTTAAAACTTGGGTTTGTTTAAAATACTGCCTTTCAAATGCAGCTGAAGTTACTCTTCATTTTAGCTGAGAAGTGTGTCTCTCTCTAACAGGTGTACCGAAAGGATCCATACATTAACGAAGAAGCATCCAGACAAAGCTATGTCTTAAAACAGCCAGCAATTAATCACCCAGTACAGAGACAGGAAAGAGACCCAAATCTGATCTATGAATCCCAGGCTCAGTATGCAGAAAAACAACCGAGTAGGGATTATGAACAGTCAGCATATAGGTATGACTCTACAAACTATGTAGATCAGTTTTCTCGTGGCTATGACCCTCGCCTGCATTATGATGACCGTGTGCCTCCCTATGAGGAGCACTGGACATACTATGAGGAGAAACAGCCCTATAACCAAACAAGAACAGCTTATGAAAACCAGCCTCCTAGGGATCTTGATTCCAGACAAAATCTAGAAGAGAGCACAGAACGCAGCTATTACCCAGCACAACCTCGTTTTGAGGAACCCCCTGCAATGAGCTATGACGGCAGACCTCGCTATGAGCATGCACCCAAAAACTTCAGCTTACCACAAGTGCGATATGAAGATCAACACACGGTTGGATACGACACCCATGGTAGATACAAACCAGAAGCTCAGCCATACCAGTCAGCCATATCTCGATCTCCTGAACCCAAGCAGTACTTTGATCCACACATAAGGGGCTATGAACAAGGTCCTCCTCAAGCTTATAATGCTAAAGCTGGACAATATGAGCCTTCTCATAGCACTTCAGGTGTTTCTCTTCCTCCTCCCCCTTCATCACAAACCAAACCAGAAGTTTTGCCTTCTAACAGTAAACCACTGCCTACACCACCATCTCTAGCTGAGGAAGAAGAAGATCCAGCCATGAAACCACAGTCTGTGCGAAGTAGGGTTAAGATATTTGAAAGGAGAAGATCCCCATCTTTGGAAAAAATGAAGGATACGGGTGATACATCAACTGTCAAGGTAAGTCATTTAAGTTTTTTAGTTCCTGCTTTTTTGCTGATGAGACTGCACTGAAAGTAGTAAAATATTGTCTCAGAAACAAAGCTTTACTGCTTGTGAAATAGCCTTTTAGCAACCTAAATGTGGTGTGTTTTAAAAGCAGAACCCGAACACTTCTCGTGAAAACACTGCCAGGGGTCTTCCTGTACTGGAAACTCCTCTAATTCTTCTTTTGCTAGTACTTGTTTTTTCTTTTGGGGAAAGGGAGGGTTTTCTTAGTTTTCTTAATCGTAAAGTGCTTTATCTTTCTAAATGTTATAATTTAAGAGAATATGCTGTGCTTCTCTTTACAGCCTCCTGAACTAGCACCTAAGCCTGCACTCACAAGCGTGAGTGGTCCAAAACCAACTTCTCAGAGCCAGTATGAGCACGAGAAAACAACCTACAGGTAGATGCATAACTGATTAAATTTAGTTTTCAATATGAGTTTAGAATATTCAGAAACACATCTTAGTGCTTCAAAGTGGGAACTGCAGAGGAGTTGGAGTGTGTCAGTATGGTTTGTGTATCAATAGTAAAGCCGGGCATGAAGTCAGTTGTCCTGGATGTGATTGCTGGGAGGTGGGGGAAAGGTACCATGATTTCTCAGCGTTTTTGAGGAAGAAACTTATTAAGTATCTCTGTTCTACTTTTTTCTCTCTTTAACTGAGATAATTAGAAAGCAAAACAAAAGGGAAAAGGTAAGGTATAAGGGAAATAAGGATTTTCTTTCCTTATGATATGTCACAACTGTCTAATTTCCATGCAATGTAGGTAAAAAGGCAAGGTGTGCAATTATAAGAATTACACGTTCATTGCTGTATTGCTAGCTAGATTATAAAATAGAATTGTAATTTGGGCACTTATGCTTGTTCAACTGGGCAAGGCAACTGTGTATTATTCTTCTTGGTTAGGGCCCCAGAACCACAGAGACCTCAAGTGAAGCCACCTGAAGATATTGTGCGTTCCAATCATTATGATCCTGAGGAAGATGAGGAGTATTACCGGAAGCAGCTCTCCTACTTTGATCGCAGGAGTTTTGAAAATAAGCCATCGGCGCAGGTTCCTGCCAGCCATCACTCTGAGCCCACCAAACCAATACATTCACAGAATCAGCTGAATTTCAGCAATTATTCTAAGTAAGTTTGGGTTGTTTGGTTTCTTTAATTTGGAAAAGGAGGGGGGCATATAGGACATAAACCAGAAATTCTGCCTGTGTTCAGTGGAGTTCCAAGGACTTGTGGTACTGAAATGAAATTTTGTATTCATTTGAAGTTTCTGTTTAGGTGTAGCTTTAGTTTAAAAACACATACCTCTATAACTTTTTATTTTGGTAAATTAATGATTTTTGCACGTATCGAGGCCTTCAACATGTTACTTTTACTTACTACTTACTAGCATACAGTCATAGAATTATTTAGTTTGGAAAAGACCACTAAGATCAAGTCCAACCATAGCCCAGCACTGCCAGGTCCACCACTTAAATCAGTCCCTAAGTGCCACATCTACACATCTTTTCACCTCTGGGGGATGGTGACTCCATGACTTCGCTGGGCAGCCTGTTCCAATGTCTGATAACCCTTTCAGTGAAGAAATACTTCTTAATATCCAACCTAGACTCCCCCAGCACAATCTGAGGTCACTTCCTCTTGTCCTGTTACTCTTACCCAAGAGAAGAGGCTGACCCTCATCTGGCTACAATCTTCTTTTAGTGAGTTGTAGAATGATGATGTCTCTCCTGAGCCTCCTCCAGGCTGAGCCTCCCAAGCTCCCTCAGCTGCAACTCACAATACTTGTGTTCCAGACCCTTCCCCAGCTCTGTTGCCCTTCTCTGGACCTGCTCCAGCACCTCAATGTCCTTCTTGCAGTGAGGGGCCCAGAACTGTGCACAGCACTCGAGGTGTGGCCTCACCAGTGCCCAGCACAGGGGGATGGTCACTGCCCTGGTCCTGCTGGACACACCATGGCTGGTACAGGCCAGGTGCCATTGGCCTTCTTGGCCACCTGGGCACACCTGGCTCACGTTCAGCTGCGGGTGACCAGCACCCCCAGGGCCTTTTGCAGCTTTCCAGCCCCTCTGCCCCAGCCTGTGGCACTGCAGGCGTTGGTGTGAGCCAAGGGCAGGACCCGGCACGGGGCCTTGTTGAACCTCATATAGATGGCTTCAGCCCACTGATCCAGCCTGTCCAGAGCCTTCTGCAGAGCTTTCCTACCCTCCAGCAATTCAACACCCCCACTTAATTTGGAGTCACCCATGAACTTACTGGGGGGGGGGGGAATGCTCTTAATCCCCTCATCAAGATCACTGATTGTGTTCTGTTTACGATCATAAACAGGACATAACACAGTGTTTTCTTTGTCTAATATGGTAGTGCTTACACATCTTTTGAAGTAAAAGTTTTGGTTTATTCCAGTTTTGCATGCATTTGTTCTTGTGCACGTTAGCCATGTTTGACATTAGGAAACTGAGCCTTTAGGGAATATTGCTGAAGCCAGAATTTAATCTGTTGATGGAAACATCTGTTTCCTGTATTGTTTTGCTTCCTTGATTTGGAACATTTTGATACAGAAATTGTGTGAAAGCTCATACACAGATTTAGCTCAGGTAAAGAGCTGGCTATTTTGGAGGATACTTACACAAATGTTTTGAATACTCTCCACAGTTACCTAAATTTGTGTTGTTTCAGGCTGTAACAAGTTGTTTGTAGCTGTTACTGTGAAAAGCTATCTTGGCTTGCTGGATGGAGCCTGAAAATTGGATGTTTTTGAAGGCTTTGGTTGTGTTCCTGCTTGAAACATGGACTATTCAGTTCAAGCTGAAAATCTGGCAGCCTTAATGTAAATAAGATCTTTAGAATGGATTCGTAAACTAGCTAGCTGAAGTTTTATAATGTTGAGTGTATGTGCAAGGTGTCTTTCATGTACTTGATACACCATGTTCCAGTGCTTGTCTTAAAGGATTAGAGCTGGGACTTGGGAATCCAGTTCTTACTTGTTTGATCATTGTCTGTGATCTTCCGGTGTCTGTCTTTGTGAACTGAGAATATTGGAATACTCCAAAGAGCTTGATAGATTTTAAAGGTTTTACTTTTTTTTTCCTAATGAAGTCTATATTGGGTATCTGTAACCTGATTCTCAGGCAGGGATGCTTCTTATCCTTACTTTTCACTTGCCCAGTGTCTTCTGGTGGAAAGATGAGAGTTTAGCTGTTCTGCTCTCTGAGCTTCATAGGCACAGACCTAAGAAAACTGCCCTGACTGGCCTCATAGCAGTAATCTTCAAAATTCCACTCTCACGTGCAAAACCCGGTGTTACCCACAGATGATCCATTTTGGTCTGTAGGCATGGACTGTGTTTCCGTTGAAAATGCAAGTCATGCTTCAGGAGAAGCGTTGTGTGCTTTCATCAAGTAATTGTGAGGATTGTAAAATTCTTCAGATGGAGAGTGTCGTAAGCTTTCGTTGTACATTTGTTATTCTGCAGTGTTGTTGTGGTGAAAAGCATGAGAGACAGACACAGCTATTTAATTTTTGGTACGGAACAGCTCATGGTTGAGAGAGATTGTTCCATACTTCTACCTACTGCTGTGACACTTGTATTCTTTGGCTGCTCAGCTGTGGTTTTGTTTTGATTATGAGTTAGTGTGTAACTTCAGGCTTGTGCTTGTGGGAAGGTGACCTCTTACTGCCACAGAGGAGTAAGATAATACTGGTTGTAAGGCTGAAAATTTCATGTATCATGTGGGACAAACATGTGTTGTGTTTTTTCTTTGTGAAAGAATGTAACCCTTAACAGGAAGGGACAGACATGGGAAAGAAAATTTACCCAGGGTAGTCCAGTGCAAATAGACAAATACTAAAATATTAATGTGAGTGGAAAGAGATAAACAAGAATGCTGCTCAACTGGACAGTACTGCCTCCAGTACACTGCAGTGTCCTTGTGTGGAAACGCAAACCAACTGCTGTCTTGAGAAAGCATTCATGTTTAGGACTCTCCTTCCACCAGCTTTCGCATTGTTCCTGTTACTTGCTCAGTATTAATCTTTTTTCCCAGTGAATTTCTATGGTAATTGCTATTCTGTGAATAAATTCTTCTAAAAATAAACAGGACTAAATTTGGATTATACAGGAACTGTTGATTATGCAATCTCTTGCTTCTGAATAATCCGTATAATGTATTCTGGGTACAGAGGACAGATTTTATTTATTCATGAGCAATAGCTACAACTTTCTTAGTGTTAAATATTAATGTGAAACATCAGATTAGGTAAAGTTCTTTGCCACTGAGTAAGTATGGTGACAGTACGTATTTTCCCCACTACAAATTATTTTACTCTTTTGTTTTGTTGGGGGTTTATTTTCATAAATTAGGAAGTTTATGCCATTGCTAAGGCTGCTTTGTAGGGATAATGCCGTATCTGCATGTTACAGTTGTCAGGAACTGTAGAATAAGGGAGAATTTCTCTTGAGGTGAGAAAATAGTAGAACTTGTAAATGGGTATGTTTCAGTGGATGTAGTTGAAGCCATTTGAGGCAGGTATCCCCATGGCTGAGAGTAGTGGATTTGTTGCTGCTTGGTTCAGTATGGTTACCTGCTTTAGCCTGACACGCTGCAGAGTGAGGTAACTTTGCAAATTTCTGTACTGAGTAGGGTTAAGAGTACTCACATGAGCAGCTGCAGCCTCAGCTGAGGAGGCAGTGGGAACAGCATCCAGACTCCTGAGTGTCTGTTAGCTGGAGTCTGTTGTAAAGATTAGCAAAGCAGTTGCTCTTGCACCCATAAGCTTGTAACCTGGGTCCCACCGGTTTGCTCTAGGGGTTCATTTCTGCTTCTTTTCAAATTAAAGTAGCAATTTCGTAATGAAGATGAAGTGGGAAACGGGTTAGAAAACAGCCTATCAATAATTAGGAGAACTTAATTTATACACTTACAAGCTGTAAGGGATCACTGTGCTGCAGGTCACTTCGGCTGCATATGGGTTCTGAGCAGTGTGGATGGGATTGTGTCTGACCCTTGGTCAGGAGCCTGTGCCGGAATGTGCTTCATACTAAACACAACTTTGTGCTCTCCTTCTTTCATCAAAACCCTTCCACATTTATTTGTTCCTCAGGACACTGACATGCAGTTCTGATCAGCTGTGGAGTGTGTTGGGTTTTTTCTGTGGGCTTTTGCACGGCTGCTCTCCCCTGGTCACTATGTGTTTCTGGGAAGCAGTGATTTCAGATCGGCACTCTCCTGAGAGAGCAGCTACTACTCACCTGGAATAAAGGCAACAGTGAGTGAGCATGCAGTAATGACTCCTGTTGCTGGATAAATGGCTTTAGATAAAATAAATCACTGGGAATGGAAGCTTTGCGATAGATCAAAAATAATCTCTTTTTTGCAACTCTGGTTTTAGAGATGCATTCATACAAATGCTGTTTAGATCACTGATCTTCTCATTCATGTGGTGATGAAGCAGACTTTCAAAAGTTATCAGCCTTTTCTTAGTTTCTTAGGAAAGTTTTCTATGCTTCTTAGGAGCATACTCCGCTGAAGCACCAAGATAGTTGGTGTCTAGAATTGTTGCCTGTTAAATATTTATGAGCATACAGAAAGCAAAGGAATGAGGGAAAGCTGTCCTCATGTACAATGTATTTTCTTGCTACATATGAACAAGGTAAGTGTTAAAAATCAAGGGAAGCTATCAGTGTACTTATGGTTCTCTGTCTCTCCTAGTATTTGTGAACAGTTCTAAGATGTCCTTTTAGATACTGTTGAACACAACCAGAAGCATTTTATGGTGTGGGCTCTGCTGTTGGATGAGCTGATAGTGCTGTAGAAACAGTTGCTGTGAATGTGCCCTCAAGTACATGATCTGCAGTACAATACAAAAATACTGTCATTCTGTGAATGTTATGACTGAAGTTGTTTCAAATTGGACCATAAGTGAGAGATTAAAAAAAATGAACAATGTATTGAGTAACTTTGTTTATACAGATTATAACAAATGGTTTAGTGTAATCTCATTCTTACTTTTAATATCTGCCAATACAAGATGTTGACTACCTTCTAATTCACTGACCAAATCTCATATTGAATATAGTATGTGATCATTGTATATAAGCATATGGTAAAGGTTTTGTCAGAAACCTCTCTGTGAATAGTGTCTCTTTGTTTCACAACCTTGTCATATGGCAGCTGCTAGGACTAACATAAAAAGTGTGAAGAAATAATATGCTCAAGATAGAATGACTATTTTCTTTCATTCTTCTATTGCTGTTTGCTTTGCCATCACCTAGATTTCTTGGCTCTTACACTAGCTATGACTACTTGAAAAGGAACATCAAGTGGTAAGACTGTTGTTGATGTGAGGATGTTTTCAGGTGTCCTCTCACTGTTATATTTCATCACAGGCATTATGTGCACTTAAAATTTGAAACACAACAATTCTGGAAGTAAGCGCAATAAATATATTGCAGTCCAAAATTACAGGTGTTTGTGAAATCAATCATTTTCTGAAATAAACTTGTGGATAAATATTTCTAGCATAAGAAAAATGTTTTGAAAATAAGATTTTAAAGTTACATACACTATGCACATAAAGCTAGTGAAGCTTAAGCTGATTACATTTCTAATTAAGATGGCATTGTTCAAATACTAGGTGTATTTAAAGAAGTTATACTAGAATCCATTGTCCTGTTGACTAATCATGCTTTTCAAAAACAAACCCCAAAAAGAAGTGGATTTACATTTTTCTTTTGAAGACCCATGAAATTAGAGAACACTCTTCCATTGAAATTACTCCAAATGAAGTTGAAAATTTAACATCTAGTAGGCAATTATGCAAATACACCTGAAATGTCATCTGCCTTTTGTTTGCCTTGGTTTGTGTTACTAATCTTCTAAAGGTCAATGTTGTCTGAATCTCTTGTGCTTATCAATAAATGTTTTTATACTTGAGACAGGCTATTCAAGGAAACAATGTTTTAATGTTTATAGGAAGAGATGGAAATCAGGTGATCATAGAAGACAAAAAATAGCAGTGAATGCAGGAGCCGTGAGGAAACCAAACAGCCAAATGTTTGTTTTTTAATTCTATTACAACAGGGGGAAACCAGCTGATACCGAATCAATGGATAGACCTGTTGGTGAAAAACGCTATGAGCCAATCCCTCAAGTTACAACTCCTCCTCCTGCTCCTTCAGTCCAGTACACACAGCCACAGTCAATTAATAGTCCTGTCCTGTCTCTCCCAGCACACCACAAGCCTGCACTTTCTGAAGGTGAGCAGTTACAAAGCTGACCTTTGTGGCAACAGCTGTTGTTTGTCAGGTGCTTGTGCAGTTGCTTCAGCATGTCTACACGGTAACTATGTTGCTCTCTAATTGAAATGTGGAGTAATTATTATTGAAAATAGTTTTTTGCTGTAGGGAGATTGAGTTTTATGAAATTATTTTGTGATTCTGTCTGAAACCAGGTAGCTTCCAGGTATTAGCAGTGCCTGTAACTGTCTCAGCAAAGATGAAGTAAAACTCCCTGTGCTTTGGACCAGAATTCTTCTGACACGAGTAATAGTTCTAGGCTTCTAAAAAGAAAAGAAAAAGTTGTTTTCACTTTCACATTGAGGGGATTGCCTAGTTCAATTGAATTTTCTGGTTTGTGCAAGTACACAATGGTATTTCAGTACTGTTTTTCTGGGGGTTTGATCATTATACAAATTAGTCTTTTTTTATTGAAAGGTCATACTATTGTCTCCAACATGTTTAATGAAATGTTAGATAACTTGCCTCGATGTAGAAAATGCAGTAGGAGGACAGATGATCTAAGAGAGCTAATCTGAGCCTTTATATATTTTATACTGAAAATTAAGAATTGACTAAAATGTGTTCTTATGCCTCAGTGTATGTGATTAGACATTTCTTGTGGTTACTGACAAGTTTGGGTATTTTCCTTTTCATTGCAGTTAACTCTGTGTCTGACCCTCCTCCACCTCAGAATAAGTCAGCAATTTTCAGATCCTCTAGAGAGGACACTGTGCAGTCCACTTTTTATCCTCAGAAAAGCTTCCCTGACAAAGGCCCTGTTAATGGAACTGAGCAGATTCAGAAAACAGTCACTCCTTCCTACAACCGCTTCACAACCAAACCTTACACGAGCGCTGCACGGCCCTTTGAGCGCAAGTTTGAAAGTCCGAAATTCAACCACAATCTCTTGCCAAATGAAGCTCAGCATAAACCAGAGTTGCCATCAAAATCTTCAAATTCTCCTCAACCAATTTTGAAAGCACACAGCTCATCGCAGCCTCCCGACTTCGAGAGTGGAATGGACACCTATGCTGTACAAGTCGACAAGCCTAAATATCAACCAAATAATGTTAATGCTGTGCCTAAAGCCATTCCTGTAAGGTAAGCTGCTGCTCCTTCTCTTTCCACTTGTGCATCTATAGATCATCTGTGAAACCTGTGAAAAATACAGCTTTTTTTGTTCTGCTTCCAATTTCTGTTGCTGTTACAGTTGAAAGATTGATACTATGATTCTAAATTGTGCTGAAGGATAGATACTTAAAATGTGTCATCTGTCCCTGTACTGTCTTGCATTCTGTTATTAGAAAGTGGCATGGCTTTTACTTCCTATTTCTCATGCTAAATTATAAACTTTTTGATACATAGTAATAATTTGTATTTGCAATTTATTTCCAGAAGATGAAATTAATTTCTAAAGATAGCTATTGCACCAAATTGTATTCATTGTGTGCTTAGAGAGACTTCATGAGACATGTGAGTAAGGGATACTCTAAAAATACTTGTGAAAAGAAAAAGTAACTTTTGCAGTTTCATACTGATTCTCTTTACTGTGAGACAAACCAGCAGCTGCTTAATTGCAGCTTGTGCTTGCCTAATATGCGTTAATGCATAAGAACTATGTCAAGAGTAACAGATACTGTGTTACAATCTTGAGCTATTTGCTTTTGCAGAACAGTGTTTTATTAATATTTTATTTCAAGATAATAATAATGCGTGAACCAGACTTGAAATTTTGCTGTTTGTCATATTTGTTCTTAAGCACTGGAGAAATGTTTTATGTTATATAGTTCTGTAGACTGCTACATTTTGGAATTACTGTTTCTTTGAGTGAAATTCTTTAGAAACTGTTCTGAAAACTTCATCAAAGTACCTCGAAGTTACAAGTTTCTCCTTAGTTAGAGCCTGGCAACCTGGAAAAATGTGTGTAATTCTGGTTTTTTTTTACAAGCTTTGATTTCAATATATCTATATAAAGTAGAAGGGTTCAGTGTGACTTGAATAAGAATTATTAGTTCTTCTGGTATTCAAGTCAGAATGGGGTTTTGGGACGAAAAATAAACCTTCTAGTGTTAATTGCATTAATTTTTATGAGGCTGAAGTGTGTGGCTGGGGTTAGCTCTTTCCGCATAATGCCAGAAGCAGGCAGTTGGAAACACAAGCTTCAGGTGTTCTGAATTCTTGCTTTAACTACTTGCTGAGTGTTTTCAGAGTTTGTGAGATTTGGTGGTTTTTTTGTTTGTGGTTGTTTGTTGGGGGGTTTCTTTCTTTGTTTTTGGATTTTTGTTGGGTGGAGTTGGGGTTTTTTGCCACGGAGTTCCAGGAAGGAAATATTGATAAAACTGCTAGGCTTTCTGTCTTTTCAGCCCTACAGCACTTGAGGATGAGGAGGAGGAAGATGGACACACTGTTGTAGCCACAGCAAGAGGTGTATTTAACAGCAATGGTGGTGTTTTGAGCTCCATAGAGACTGGAGTTAGTATTATTATACCACAAGGAGCCATCCCAGAGGGAATAGAGCAAGAAATATATTTCAAAGTCTGCAGAGACAACAGTATACTTCCACCTTTGGATAAAGAGAAAGGTAACAGCTGGCACTGTACACTGTTCTGTTATTTAATACAATTATTTTATAGCAAGAACAAAACAGAGTATGAAAGTAACCTTAATAGGCTTCAATATTTTTCATTTTGAGATTGTAGTGTGCTCTACTGAAAAGTCACTTGAGTAAGAAACAATCTTGTGCTTTTCTTTACTGACAGGTCTAAATGTTCATATTTTTCCTCTGAGTTGAGTTACTGAGTAGCTCTGCAGTGTAATTGTGTAATACTTTGAAGGTATTTCAAGAAAAATCAGTTACAGATTTTTCTTTCTCTTACCTCCAGGTGAAACACTTCTTAGCCCCTTGGTAATGTGTGGGCCTCATGGACTAAAATTCCTGAAGCCAGTGGAGCTGCGCCTGCCACACTGTGCGTCTATGACCCCTGATGGTTGGTCTTTTGCTCTAAAATCCTCCGACTCCTCGTCGGGTATGCTGTCCTCCCTCTGTCCTTTTGGGGCTTTTGGGTGCTATCGTATAATTTAAGTCATTTTGGCTAAAGGTGATGCTGTGTAATATAAAAACTCAATCATTGTATTTGTGTCAAACTCTCCCATTTCACTTTCATTACAAATGTCTTTCTTACATACTCATGGTGCAAATTCATAGCTAGAACCATGATATCAGAAAAAGAGTAATATCTCTAGTCTATTAAATATTACCGTATTTTTCTATTCTGTCTTCTTTCTTGAGGACTGCTACAGCTGAATACACTTGAAATGATAGTCGCACTAAAATTGAGAGGAAATGAATATGTACCTCTGATTGGCCTTTGTAACATAACTGGTGTTTGTCTGTTGCTTAATTAACCATATAGGACTCTGGCAAATCTTAACAATCTGCATGCTCATAAATCATGATTTAACGCTTGTTAACTGTTTCCATGTGTGCAAGTTGATGCTAACAATTGGATCATTTAAGAAAACTATAGTGTTCAGTAAAAGCATTTACAGTTTATTCTAATGTAGCTGGTTTTTCCAAAAGACTTTTCTTGCCTGCTCCTACCTATCTCTCCTCTACTGCCTTTATCCAGAAGTCTCTGGTTGATAGTAAAAGTTGCAACTAGGTTGCAATTTTATTTACCTGTTCATTTTTACCTCACTGTGGCTTTCTGGGCTGAGGGAGAGAATGTGTCGGCTGAAATTGTCAGTAGGGAGCCTAATCGAGAATTCTGGGCAAGTTTCAAGCAATTTCATGAAACGGCTGTGAGGTTACAGAGATTTAAAAAGGAATGTTCGCACATCTGGGGAAAAAGTCTTAAGGTTTTATTCAGCTACTTTCAAAATTTATGGTGGAAGATTCAAGCCATTAATGTGCACATGTGATCTGAGTACTGAGTGAAAAATGTATTTCTGTATACAGCATTTAAGCCACCATGTATGCATATCTTCTGTCACTAATGTATCTATCACTGTCAACACCAAAGCACTGATGCTTTGAAAGATTAAAGCATCAATCCCCTTCATGGGGAATCAATAATCTAGAGGTATTAATGGCAATAATTTTTAGTTTTTTATAAGCTATTCTATGCATGTGTTGCATGCATCTATTTAACAATGTGTGTATACATGGCAGTGTTAAAACATGGGCTCGTAAACAATAGGGTCCCAAAAGATATGACAACTATGTACAAAACCAACACAGC
Source organism: Cnemophilus loriae (assembly GCA_013397755.1). Classification (NCBI taxonomy): domain Eukaryota; kingdom Metazoa; phylum Chordata; class Aves; order Passeriformes; family Corvidae; genus Cnemophilus; species Cnemophilus loriae. The sequence continues at coordinate 1,635,340 of VZTF01009104.1, read as the reverse complement.
ACTTCCTTTGTAACTAATAGCACCTGTTCATGAACTTACTTGAAGTGAAGGGAGAGGACTCAAATGATCTAAACAATAACTGAAGTTACTGAGACATTTTCCTCCCTTTCCAAAGTGGGATGTGTGTGTGCGCGCATGTGTGGGTGAAAGCAAGAGCGTGTATATTTAAACCCTAACACTTTCTGTACTGTAAATATAACACCACATTCTGTTAATCTGAAATGGGATGTATATCATAACATTGCTCTTTTGAGACAAACTTAAAAATTAGGCAATTCTGTCTTATGATATGTAAGTAGACCATACTGTGTCTTAAATAAATAATTGTTTTCTCTCTTTCTAAATTAGTTGGTTATGGGACTCTGATTCTTGGGGTGGCTTTATTATAACTATTTATACAATTCTGGGGTTTTTCTCTCTTCAGTCGTCTGCTCTACCTCATCTTTTCTCAATGTATCCATGTTCTGTCCTAAAAGTGACATTCATTTGCACTTACTAACATCCTTTCTGCCACATTTAAGCCTCATACATTGGTATTTTACTGTTAAACCCCTGCAAAAGCTTAACTGATTCTGGTATTAAAGCTGACTGGGAAAAAAAGTTGCCTTTTATGGCCACACTGATTAGAACATAGAAAATACTAAGTGATCTCTTTATTTTCCTTTTCAAAGCAGTTGTATGGGAAAATATGGGAAAAACATCCTCAATAGCTATGTATCCTTACTATGTATTTAGAAGGAAAGGTTGGAAACAAGTCTGCCTGTCTCATGTGCAAGACTAGGACCCGACCATCTTACAGCCCTGTTCTACTCTTCTAATACATTTGGTCATATGAGTTTTGAATGGAATTTCCTGAATCTATAAAAGGAAAAATTCTCTAGCAGTATTGAGGTTTTTGACTGAAATAAGCAGTCTCAGCTGGTTGCAGTAAATTTGTTTGTATTCTCTGACTATACACCGGCCACTTCTATTCTTTGTCACTATGTTAGATGTTGCCATCACTCGGTGCATTGTGTACTTCATTTTGTTTTCATGAGTTCAAGAAAATTACATGGAATTTGTATCATTCTCACTTAACACAGAGGTCTCAGGTGTTTGCTCGGGTGTGTGATTGGGTTCTTTAGCTTGATAGTAAAATACTACGCATTTCTCAAGGTGGATTTAATTGGCCAAGCTATTTAATACCATTTATCTGTGAGGCTTAAGAGAACTTCAGTGTATTTTTCACTTTCTACCATAGTGGGATGATCACACCTTTTGAGTAGTGGCAACACTTGGTAGTGATTTTAGGTGGGTAAATGAAGGATACTGTCTCCACTTAAGAGACAATTGACTGTGCAGATGGAATGTGACCTTTGGTCTGGTGAGACGGCAGCTAATGACATTCTGGTATAACAGATTGTTACCCAGAACCTTTGACCACGAGTAGATAAGATCTGTTGTAAAGCTTTTTATGTACCAGTTAACTGGAATCCCTTTTAGTATTTCAGACTTTTAAACACATATACTGGATGTAGCTGCAAAATGACTACAATCCTGTCTACAATCATTTTCATCATAGAAAATAAAAGTACCAATGTGTCATAGTGCTTAGTTACAACATGACTTCTGATTTGCCTCATCTGTGTTCAGAACTGTTCCAAGACGCTTCAAATGCTTCTTACCCACATTATCTTTTAAAATGTCTTATTTTTTTGTCACTGGCAATTCAGGAAGGAGCCAGTGAACACCTGATTCACTGTTAACAAGTCTCAAATGGAAAGCACTGTGTTGGTGCTGTAGAGTAGTATGAGTTACATTTAACAGTTCCTGAGTGCCACAGCATCTGTTTTGAATAACTGACCTATGTTATATGAAAGTGAAGGGATTTTTTTTTTTTATTAATAACATGCAAACTGCGGGGTTTTTTAAACCATCAAACATAACAGCAACAAAGGAAAAAAAAAAAAACCAAAAGAGGTGTTGCTTCAGAACTTAAAAGCTCCTGTCCAAAAAGCTTGGTTGTTTCAAGATGTACACTGTGTGACAGCAGATACTAAACACCAGCATTGTGTTTTCCTCCCACAGGTGACCCCAAAACCTGGCAGAACAAGTCTCTTCCCGGGGATCCAAACTATCTTGTTGGAGCAAACTGTGTCTCAGTCCTAATTGACCACTTCTAAATATTAAGTTAGCTGACTGAGTAAATAATGTGAAACTGAGATGGACCTTACATATAAACTGAACCACTCTATCAAGTATTAACTGTTCTATAAGTGATAATGGATCTTAGTGTTTAAGCATCTTGCTTTAACTAACAATGAATTAGCAAGTACACTCTTTGAACCATGGTCACAATACATGCCACAAGCAGGGAGTGTACAGGGGGAACAAGGGGGTTTTGCAGGTTCTGTATGCTTTGGTTTGGTTGTTCTTGTGTGTTGGGTTTTTTTGTTTCGTTTTTCTTTTTTTTTTTTTTTTTTTTTGTTAAAGGACACTACTAGTATTTTGTTGTTACCTGAAAGTACCAATGAAACTATACACAGAGGAACTAAATTTGTTTCATACTCCAGTGTCGAAAACACAGATTTTGGCCTGCGTTTTTGCGACTGTGTGTTTTTAACTCACAAGACTACCTTTTGGTCTCTGGTTTTTAAATGACTTTTGGTGTACATGTCCAGTGAAATGGCAGTCAGCTTGGGGTAGCACAGTTTAGATGTTTTCCTCTGCTGAGAGGTAATGCAAACACATCTACTTGCTGTATATGGAAACGTTGTCCTGAGAACAGGGGGGAGGGGGAAAAGCATGTGGGATGACTATGGTTCAGATGCCTCTGTGGATTTGTAAATTAACCACGTTATTACAGACCTATTAACCAGCAGGGATGCCTTACCCTCATGTTTTTAATAGTCTTAGCTCTCATAGTTCTCTGTATTAAGTTTGTATGGCTTTTGTGCTTACTTAGGTATTATATCATGAGAGACTGGGGTGGGGGGAACAACAACAAAAAATTGTGAGTTTGGTTTAGAGAACAAGCATTGTTTGTGTTCATCAGCTAGAAGAGAACCAGAAGAAAATGATGGTATGTTTTCTGCTATGCATTTGAAATTTATAGATGTTATAGACCGCTTGTATATAATGCGTGCATACCACTTTTGTTTTTGGTTTGTAAATTAACTTTTATAAGCTTTACCTTTTTATATATATAAATATATATAAAAACAAACGAAGTTTCTTAAGGATATCTTTGTATTCTCATACCTTTTGAGCCTTGAACTTTGACATCTGCAGCAATAAAGCAGCATTTCTACAATATACGAACGAGGACATTTTTTAAAAATGCACAAAGTTGTTACCTTTTAAAGTGCTGCATTTAAAGAATATAACTCGGAATTCTCTACTTTGATTAAATTCTTGAAAAGTATCCCTACTGTAATTTGTCATAAAGGATGCTGTACTATGTGCCCTGAAATGTATTTTTTTACTAATAGACAATTTATTACGGCACAATGGCACTACTACTGTTTAGATAATATACCACTGCATTCTGTTAATGAGTTATTAGCTATTCAGGTGTGGCTGATTTTTTTTTTCTCTGCAGTTATTAAAATTACACGTTTCTAAATATACGGAATAAAACTGTTTTTAAAATAATAAAGATGATTGTAGTACCTTATTGTTTCTGAAATGCATTTATGTGTACATAACACAATTTTGATTTTATTTTTTCTGTGTAAGTAGACAGCTGGATTCTGCCATATGTTCATACATGTAGCAGAACTCCTTTCTGGAGTCAGTTGGAGCTGTCTACAGCAGGGCTTCTGAAATTATGAACTCCAGTGGGGATCCATTGGAATGACTCAATACAAGTAGGAGTGGTAGACTTATCTCTTGGATCATTATGTTGGGCTAGTTTACTTGTGACACCTATTCTTCCAAAAACCTTGGTAGTGTTCTAGCATGTAGATTTACACATAGCTGTATAATTTTAAAGTTATTCCTACAGAATCCCATTATCTGTTTGGAGTATTCCATGGATGACTAGTATTATTCTATCAGGAAAAATAAGTTCTAAAAGATATTTTTTTAAATGCTGGGAAACAGTGCATAACCCTGATATTTCCCTTCTGTACTTCTGCTTACAAGTAAGTTTTGTTTCTCAGGCATGACTTAGCCCAGAAGATGCACTCACTATTGTTAGTATTCTTCCTCATGGCTGATCTCACTCACGAGCAGAGCATGAGACACTGAAAAGTCCTTGGCCTAGGGTGAGCACTGCTTGATAAGATTGAAATGTCAGTGATATCCACAGCAGTGTAATGAAGTTCACAGCACAGTACCGCCTACTAAGAAGAAAATTAGGTCTATCCCAGCCAGAACCAGGACCATGTGAAACACTACAAGGGAGTCAGTCAGTCAGACTTGAGGCACTCTGGCATTACACTGCATGGGCTATTTGCAGGGGTGTTATTTTGTGTCTTGGGCATCCTGAGTCCAGCATGCTGTAAGGTGTAACTGTCCTGTGTTGATTTTACTGTAGTGATCCACATAACATCCTTCTGCTCTTCTGTTTTTAAAGAGTGTAGGGTTATGCTTTTCTATCAAAATGAAAAAAAATGACAGCTTTTGCTCTGTTGTTGTTTCATAAGTGAAATGAGAAAGCTGATGCTCTTCAAAAATGTGGCAATTCTTTACTGCAAAGCAGCCTGTTGGAGAAATTGTCTTTTGCTGTCTGCCTGTTGGAATGTTTGTCAAAGTGTCTAATGTGAGCCACGTGCGTGCCTTCTTTCTTGTTAAATCCCATTACTTTTGGGTTAAAACATGGCCAGTGAGAATAAGTAGGCTAAAATATCACATTTCTTTTAAAATAATAGTGGTTTTGAAATCTTTATCTTTGCAAGAGGTTGCATTCCTTATATATTTTATATAGGCTAGGCTCTGCAGGAGGTAAGTTCACCTGTAACATTTTAATATTTCTATTTACTGTTTAATGTGAAGTTCAAAAACTCCATCTCTTAGTTCTTCCTATTAGTCTGTGATGTCCTGGTCAACTTTGGCCGTGCAAATTGTACAGAAGTGTTAAAAATGTAAATCTCAAGTCTTGTGTTCATTTTTAGCAACGGCCTTCAGTGTTGGAAACAGACAGTGGATACAGAATTACTGTTTCTCTCTGATTCAGGTTTTTGGTAAAAATATTTTTTATTAGTATTTTTATTTTTTCAAGGAAAGTAGCAATTCAAAAAGTAGTATTCAGTGATACACACACAAACAGTTACATCTGTAAAAGTAATTCATTCCTACCAGCCTGGGTTAGGTGAAGCAAATCAGCAATGGTAGGGTGTGGTTGAAGATTCTCTGCTGTAATGTAACCTGGACCAGGTGATGGAAATGAAAGCCACACAGCTATGGAGAATAGATGTTGGTAAGCATATCTGAAAAATGTGTTCTTAGTAACTAAGCCACTTGAAAGCATTTGTAGAAGCCTTGCTCAGTGCTGTGGTGGTCTGGGTATGTTTAGATGTGTCTGGCTACTGGCTCCATCCATTGGCAAGATCAAATGATTGGGTAAAAATATTTTTCACTATATCCAAACTGTGCCTTATGATCTTGTAAGCAAAGATCTGAGAACAAATACACTTAGTATCACGCTGTCTTTACAGTATTCTGCACCACTTGTCTGTTTTGTACAAAAGTTGATGATCACGGTAGATAGGCTGTGAAGATACATTACAGCCTGTTCAGGTAAGTGCTGGTTGAAGACACGTTGGTTAAGGTATTAGTTTCTAAATTATGTTAAAAATAAGCAGTATTTTCTCAGAAATGTTTCGGCCTAATTCCCTTTCAGCCTTGGGGCTTAGAATTTGGGGGAAGATCTAAGAGAAACAGGCTCTAGAATTTAAGGAAAATGAGATTGGGTATTTAGTCTGGTAGGTTCTTTTATTCTTTCTTTCTTCGTTCTTCTTTGCATTAAATTGCTAATGGTGATGCTAAGTCTACATTTAAAAACCTTGCCAAAGATTTAAATGATTTTGAGGTAATCTTGCTGGAGTAAAACCTGGCATTGAGAGTTATTCCTTGCAGACAGAAGATGAGAAGAAACTTCTTTGCTAGAAGGATCATTAATAATACGGAGCCTGATAGAGAACTTCCAATACAGATGGTGTAACAGTGAAACTGGCTGCAGTGATTTCCCTCCTAGTTACACTTCTGTCCTTCCTGAATTAATGACCAATTATTTCACATTGCAAAGTACGAAGGTAAGGTAGAATTAACTACATTGGTGATACAGAAATTTACATATCTGATTACTGAAGTAGCATGTTAGTAAAGCCGTACATCGAGGAAGTCAGCTTAGTGCTCAGGAAATAGTTGCTTAAAATTTAGCTTTGTGCTAATTGTTTTCAGCTTGTCTTGTCTAAGAGCTGTGTAAAGGCACAAGATATATGCAGATGCCACCCTTACTGTATAGAAAATAATGCTATGAAATGAGCTACATAAAAGATAACCTGCTGCCCCTGTAGAACAGCCAGAGCCTGTGGCAGAAGAGTTGCAGCCCTTTTCCCTGAACAGCAGTGGCAGTCCCACTGGTGCTGCCGGCCTTGGCACCACTTTTTTTATTTCTATCAGCAACACACTGAAGGTTTTTATAGCCCTTCACGTGTCTGCTGAGAATGCAGGAGTGATGAGAGCAGGCTTACGTATCTTTCAGATATATTTCATATGCAGACTTTCCTTTTGTCTTAATAATTGACATCTTCACGGTTCTAGGCAGTTTTGAAAAGGCAATTCAGACAAAAGCTATTGCAGTAATATCTATGCAGCTGTGTCAGTCTCACTGAAACAAAGCTTGCTCATCTGGTCCCCCAGTCCCTCACCCTTATGTGGGACTCGCTGGTATAGAAGCCTGTGGGCTTTGTTTCATTTCAAGAGACTGGAGAACTTTGTTTTCTGGTTTGGTGGCATTTAAATGTAATTTCCATAAATGTAATTTCCATTATTTAATGGGCATGGAGTCTTCGCCTGTGATAGTAACAGCTGCCTGGTTTTAAACCATGCCAGTAAGAGGAGAGAGCAGTTTTTCACAAATGCTGAAAACTGTCGCTGAGCAGGAAGCGTGTCCTGAGAGCCCATAAAGCTGATGCTGCTGCAGTGTTCTGTTCAACAACACCACCAACCCCAAGAAACACTAGCAAAGTTCCCTGAGGATGTGTTTCCTGATGAATTTGTGTATAGGATGCAAAAATGTCTACCCCCAGTGAAGGTGAAGGAGGCTGGCATCACTCTGGGAGCAAGGAGCTCAGAATTCGCCTTTCTGCAGTGTGAGAGTAGGCGATGAGCAAGCACATTGTCTGTACACAAAGGTATTGCATTTTATTTCAGTGAATAGCAAGCACTGTTCTGACATACCCATAACTTCTGACATGTTTTCTGTGTCTATTCTTTTGATGGGATAGTTAGAAGTTTGCCAATGACCTTGCTCCTCTGGTCTGTAGGCAGTAGGTTTCTCAAGTGTGGCACGGCAGTTAGTGAGCTATGAGGCCAGCATGCTTGTACTGCTCTCTGTGTGTAGATTTCAAAGCACTTAATTCTGAAGGAATTAAGTCCCACTCTTCATTTCTAGATGTGATCCTTGTTGGTTTTTTTTAAATATCAAAAATAAAAAGCACCTAGCTCAGGCTTTCTAGTGATCAAGTCATGTATGGAAAAGACACCATAATGTCATGCAAAAATGCCTGCATGGAGTTCAGGCCAAAATGTGACAGAAATGGAGATGGAGAAGTGCAAGTCCTTGTGTGCATTGGGGCTTCAATTCAATCCTATTTTAAGATAAAAAGATACTATTTCATCATATGCAGTGGTGGAAACCGTCAGTAAGGGCCACTCCGAAAACCCCTCAAGGAAACAGAAAATGTATCTGAATATAAATAAGTGAAAACTAGAAAACTATTCTACCTCTCCAGTGTATCCTTTCAGTCTGGTTTTATGCATATACACATACACACCTGCCAGTGCTGCGAAGTCTGAGCTTTGCAGGTGACAGGGGAGGTGTGCTTGTGTATCTAGGTCTTATTCACCTCCCATAGGATCCATTGGATATTCTGGGGTGGTCAGAATGCATATCTGCCACAGAACTTGGTAAGCTTTGAACTTCTAGTGGATTTTCATAGAAATTAGGAATAGTTTTACCATATGGTCTTGAGGGTTGTTGATCACATTATAATAATAATAAGTATATAATTGAACTTCTCTTGCCAAACAGGAAAAACAAAGGTAATCACCTGTTTGTGAACAGAAAAGCACTTCTTAAAATAAGAAGTTTGCTTTTTCGTACCATGAAAGAAAGAAAAAAATATATAATTAAAAATACTTCAGTTAAAAAGGAGTAATTCAGATCAGCAATTTGTGTTAGATTCCCTTTGTGCAGGCTTCTGCACAATGAGAACTCTATCAGAGCTCCTGTGCAGTGTATATGTTAACACAGATTGGTTAATAAAAAATCACACTTAACTGACAGCCTCTTACCAATCCTTTTGATTTATCGGGCTTAATACTGGCAAGCGCTACTGGTTTTTTTTTCTGCAGACTGAAGAGCTGTGGCAGCCTCTGAGCTCACATATGAGTGAAAATAACAACCACTGGGGGGGAGTCTTACCTAGGAAACAGCAAACCGCTTTAGAGCAGGGGAGATGTCGGGAAAGGCAGCAGGTTTATATTGAGTGCCAAAAGATGCTGCTTAAATGTGGTGGTCCTTCCTTTGTATTCATTCTCCAGGCATTTTCACATCAGACTGTATCAGTGTCATATATTCAAACTTACTAACAAAGAGTTAATTGTATGATTGGTGTTTTCAAACTTGTGTGGCCATTGTTAGAATGCTGCAATCCTGCCCAAATTTGCTTTCTCTAAGCCTCGGGAATCTGTCAGAGGTGGGGTGTCAAGCACTGACTGTGCAGGCCTGGGACTGGGCTGTGAGTCCAGCTGTGCACAGATGTGCGGCAGCTGTGCTGGTGCTGTGCCCAGCCTGTGCAGAGCTCCGAGTGCCCGGAGCTGCTGGCTGCAGGCGGCTGTGCCCTGCACGCACGTGGACACGGCCGTGCTCCAGAGCACTGAGCTCCGTGGAATCGCTTCTGTTTTATGGGGAAAGTGACATTAATACAAACCTCAGATGTCCTGGCTGTCATTTAAAACTAGTGTCAGAGCTCGTAAACAAGGGGCGTGTTCTTACAGAAGGTAGCCAAGGGGAAGATACTCAGAGTATTAATTCAGTCATCAGAAAGCCTGGCATGGCCTTCAGTGGTGTGGCAATAGGGAGCCCAGAGCTGCTCATACAGCTAAAGGATGTCCGTGTTCCCTTCAGTCTAAAGGACACTTGAAGAAATGGTCCTTTGTCATGTTCCTTCTGCAAAGTGGGTTTGCTTAATTTTTTTGAGACTTGCTGCCTCTTTCAGAAAACAGTGGTTGCTTAAAGGCTGCTTTTGTAGTTACAAAACAGATGTTCTTACATAGAAAGCTATGAAAGCAAAGAGGCAGTGCAACAGCAATCTCAAACTCACTGTGGCCAGTTGCGTTTGTGCCATCTCACTTTGCTACAGCACAGTAGTCTCTGCCTTTGTCATCTTCCCAGGACTGTAGGTTTTCTTTATGGACTAACAAACTGACAGGGGAAATGCCTGAAGGATGCTCTGATGTAATATACTCAGCAAGAGATTATGAACTTTTATGGACTTTTTTAGTCTGCAGTTAATTCATTTTTCATGTTCTCTTTGCATAAACTGTTATCTCTTTCAAACCAAATTGCAAACAAGCTTTAGGAAAGAATTCAGTGTAGTACAGAGTAATTTCCTAAAGAACAGTCTATGTAAACTGTACTGCTAAGATTTTCTTACTATCTCAAAATGTTTTTTTCATAACAGTATGATGTCTGTATAACAGTCTGGATGGTGTAATCTGGACCAAATTCTGAAATAAAAGGATTTTCTGGGGTTGTTTTTTTTTCCAAGCCTTTTTTCTTCAGGAGAAGGAGATGACCTTTGTGCCATGAGAATATGTAACAAAATTCATGGTCAGACTGTTGGGTAATTATGCATACAGAGTTAAGAAAATGAAATTGTTAAAGGCCTTCTCAGCATTTGAGACTTTAGCTGTAAATGAATGATTCATTATTAAGCTCTTTTTAACTCTTTGTTTACTTAATTGTTATAAGAAAATAGTTATTTGGGGTATAGATGATAATTTTTCCATTAACAAAACAGAAGTTAAATGCCAAATGTTTTATTATACCTTCATGTAGCTTCGTAGGCTTTGGAAAAATCTACATGAAATTTAAAAGATAATAAAAATAATATCCTTCTTTTGAAGAAAAAATATTTTAATCCAAGAAGTTCAAAGATTTACTTATCTCTAGTTTTCTGTCAAAATGTACTAATTTTGGATGATGAGATCAGATATTTCTTGCAGCAATCACAGCTGAGTAAGAAATCTCTTTCTGTTAAGCAAAAAATTGATGTTCCAAAAATGTTTCTGCACTTGACTAGAATGAACAGATATTTTAAGTGTTTAGTGAGGCAATGAAATCCAGGGATCCATCTGTGCATCATTTTATTCTTAGTGAACGTTGAGTTCTAAAAATATACGGGAAAGGATGCTGGGGTTCTGGTGCAGAGTTATGTAAGGATAAATATAACTATGGAAGAATAGTATTTGCTAGTGGCATGTGCAGAATTTCAGAATGTTATGCCCCTGTGTTTGTGGGCATGGCATTTGCTGAGTAGTTTTGTTCGGATGTTTATTTTGCGTTAAGAACAGCTATTTTTGGGACCAGTGAGTAAGGAGAGACACCCAAAAGAAAGGTGGTGTAAGTAATTTCTTTCATTCTGTATGTCTTGATAAATAATTAACGTAAATACAAAGTGACTCTTCATAGTAAAACTTTAAATTTGTGGACAGGTTTTCTTAGGTGAATCACTTGACATGTAACTAAAGGTTATTAAGGGGAAGAAAACAATAATTCTACAACAAAGTTACCTCCAAAACCTCCACAACAGTCCACGTCTTGCATGTAGTAGCTGCTCAGGGTTTTCTTCTTCGGTGTCAGTTCGAATATACTTCAAGGAATCTCCTCAATGTATTTGGGAAAGGAAAAGCAAATTGAAAAGAGGTGGATCAAAAGTGTATCTTGTACAGTCATAACTCTTGTGGAGCAATAGTGCTGCTCAGCTGCAGCGTAGCTGAATGCAGAGCTAACGGAGTGAAGTGCAGTAGTGAAACCAGGTTAATTTTCAATCCTAGTAATAGGAGTTGCAATACATACCTTTATTCAACATCTTAATTTTTTTTTTTAGTGCATATAATTTGTGATTGTAACGTAGAAATTATGTTTTCCTCAGCACTAATACAACGCAAATTGCTGTGGTAAGAAGAAGTTGCACTGTGGGTATGTGGCCTCATGAAATGCCTTGTGTCTCTTCACTCTTCGGTGCTGTACTATGGCATATGGAAACCTCCACCAGAGCACCTTGTGAAGGCCTCGGCAGGAAGCACTGGGGCTCACTGAGATCCAGCTGCCATTCTGGCAGTGTGCCCTTGCAGCAAAGGCATCTGCAGTGCTCTTCTGGGCTGCATTAGGCAAACTACTGCCAGCTGCTCCAGGAGGGCATCCTTCCCCTTGGCTCAGCACTGGTGAAGCCACGCCTGGAGGTCTCTGTTCAGTCCTGGCTCCTCAGCACAGGAGGGATGTGGATGTGTAGGAGAGAGTGGAGCCAAGAGCCACAGAGATGGTGAAGGGAGTGTGGCAGCTCTCCTATGAGTAAAGGCTGAGAAAGCTGGGACAGTTTAGCCTGCAGGGGAGATCTAAAAATCTTTTATTTTTAATATATACAGAAACCAACTACCACAAGGCAGGGTGCAATGAAGGTGGAGCCGGGGTCTTTTCAGTGGTGTCCAGAGGCACAGCTAGAGAGACAGTGGGAACAGAATGGAACCCAGAGGGTTCCTTCTGAACGTCACAAACCACTTATTTGCTATGAGGTTGCCTCTGGAGGTTGTGGACTCTCCATCCGTGGAGTTATTCAAAAGCCACCTGGCTCTGGGTGACCCTGCTTTGAGCAGTGAGGGCTGGAGAGGATGACCCCTGGAGGTTCCTTCCAACCTTAACCAGCCTATGAGTCTTCTGACCAGATAGCATAACTTTCGTGCCAACCCCAGTGAAGCTGTTCCCTCATTTTTAAGAGTCTAGATGAGACTATGAACTAGACTGATGAATCTATGAACTGTTCTGGCCTGCTAATTTATGGAGAATCTGTTTGTGTCCGAAAGAAGTGGTGACAAAAATACCATACTTCAAACCCTTGTCTAAGACACCAGTGTGGCTTAAAAATTGCTTAAGGAAATTGCTCGGTTGCTGTTACTCCTTCTCTGCTCTGCTGTCACACTGTTTATGGAAGAAGATTGGAAGCAAATAAACAACAGTTCTAGCTCAAAATCTCTATTTGTGGGTTACATATTTTTGCTGTTAATTGAACAAAATGTACTTGTAGCTGTCCATAGCTGTACTTTAATCTAGCTGAATTGTTTATGTTCAGTGAGGCTTCCTGAATGAAATGGCTGCAAAGTTGCCACAGTGTAGTATGGCTGCTTCTGCTAGTGCTTTTATCCTATAATGTGTTCTTATCATGTAATACTTTGAACTTTTCATTCTTCAGACATTAATGCTGTAAAGCTTTCCTTACTTACATAGTATTTGCCGAATTTAGAAGGTAAATTAACTCACCTGTATTTGGTGCCCAGTGACAAGAAGTATTAAAAGCTTCTAATACTAGAAGTGATCTGTTTTTTGCAGCAGTAGTAGCCCTGCTGCATAAGCAGTTGTTTTCAGCTGGATAATGCTGTAGCTGCCTCTGTCTGCCTTGGAAATCGTGTTTAGTGCCTGCAGGCAGCAAGGGCACTGTGCCACGTCATGGGTTGGGGGACAGGCACAAACACAACACTGTGGGTCATGCAGGTCTTCAGCTGCTCTGGTCTGTGTAACTTCAAGGTTCAAGCTACAGCTCTGTTCTCTGTGTTCCATTGTTCTTTTCTCACCCAAATAATTTCTCACTGAACATTCCCAGGAAGGTTTTGTGTTTGACAATAAAATAAACTCTGTTCTTGCCACCCAATGAACCTCAGAATACCTTTGAAAATAGAATGAGGCTAATGGAGAAGGTAACACTATTCTTACTAGAATCTAAATCCTCCTTTGTCTCAGTTAAATATTTACAGCCTGTGTTCTGTAATTCAACAGGAAAAGGTTAGAGAATTCAGACATTAGAGTGTTTTGCTGTATGTTTTGCTGTTTCTAAGATTCAGCACATGACGAAAATGATTTTAGCTTCTAGAATATTGCTTTATTTATGAACTGTCCCTGTCAGGGACATTAATTTGCACTTTGCTCGCAGTGCAAAAGCTGCCAGGCCAGCTGTTGGATGCTGAAGCAACCTATTTATACATAGACCTCCAGAGTAGAAACTTCTCCCGGTTGTACACAGTTAAGATTTAATTTGCCTCTTCAGTTTTTGTGTGGGATCACAACGGTGATCTGTTTGGCTACAAGTGATGACTGAAGTTGGATTTTATTTGCATTTCTTTAAGAAATAGTTTTCATTCTGATTTAGGAAGTGACTTGTGTTTTCATTTTAACCATTCCCCATCACTTGAGATGGCAGCTTAGAGCTAATAAATGCTGTAGACGTGTGTTTGTAGCCGTCACTCCATTTAAATGACAGGTCCTTCCTGACGTGTAATAGGCTGCCCACTGTGTCTGACTAATAATTGTTAATGTGATCCACTGTTGAAGCAGAGAAAGGCTGCAGCTAGCAATTTGAAATGTGTGTGCACATACTGCTAATCCAGCCTTTGTGTACTGGTGTAAAATTTACATGCTGTCTAAGGAGTCATGGTTTTCAGTAAAAGAAAGGAAAATCAAGCTTTGGGCTTTTTCCTCGTGGTCACAGGAGGCTCTTGTTATGAACATAATATAGACACTGGGACGCTATCAGAAGTGACTACAGTAAGAGACTAGAAGTAATAGTAATATCAACATAGTAAGTCAAAATAGTACTTTATCAGCTGGACATGCCAAAATGAAAATCATACTTCTCTTCTACCCTTTCCAGCCTCAGGCTTCTAAAACTTGTCCAAAACCTTCAGCAGAAACTAGCTTTACTTCACTCAGAGACCACAAAAAAGCCTATTGTGGACCTGGAATATACATTAGGAACAGCAGGAAACAATAGCTTTATCACCTGAATGTAGCAACTTTTTACTTGTCTAGCTTCTACTTAAACTTTTTAAAATCTGCTCTTAATTTGACATTGCAGTTGGTGAAATTTTCAGCAATTTTAAAACTACAGACTTTTTTGGAAATACCACAAATGAGCCACACTTACTCAAAAGACAAGGACAGTGAAGGCAACAGACCGTGCAATGCCAGACTGACGCGGATGAAAGTATTACTGAACACTGCATGTGTGAGTTAAGCGGTTCTGAAATGCCGCGCTACGGGCACGTACGGCGTGAGCTGCGTAACCAAGTCGCCGTGCCTGGGTAGAGATTGCTTAGGAGAGGAGTGACGGATGGTTGCAAATAAGCTATTGCCTGATAATCCATGCAGGTGAAGGATATGTGTTGCTCTGACTTGTGCCTGGCACACACAGCCCCACCTCCCAGCACTTTCTGGCACTGCTGCTCTGGCTATTCACTGAGGAATGCTGTGGGAAACAGCAAATCATGCTTAGAACTTCAGTTTGCTGTAAGACACCACAGGAGACGAAAAAGGAGCTATAAATGACTATGGCAAATATCAGCGGTGAAGCACTTCTATTTATTTTTTGTTTTAAGCATTGATTCAAAAGGATTTTAAACAACATTTTTTGCTGAATCTTCTGCTAGTGGATCTGCCCTTCCACAGAGAATTATGAAGACACCGATAGCAACTTCTGGGAGAGACTAATGGTTTTTTTATGTGCCATTTAATATGTGTAGGAATGTCAGCAGTTGACTCTCAAAAGGATAACTACTTTATTACCAAATGTAAAAATTATAAACAGGAAATTGGTTAAACTGTCTGTCAAGGAACTGCGATGTCCAGTAGTCTGTGTAGAGCCCATTAACTGCAAACCTGCTGTGTCCAATAACTGCTGTATCTGAAGGGCATATAGGGAAACAGACCTCAGTAACAAAGACCAGCAAATCTCCTGCACTTTGTGGTGGTGATTAATTTGGTTTCAAGTCCTTCATTAGAGTATCTTTGAATATACCCTTTCATGTGGAGATGATCAGGAGACTGCTCTGTTGGAAACCTTCCCATCTGTGAAGAAGAGTTCATAAGAGGCCCAACTTGGGTTGAGGAGAACTAGAGTGGCTGTGCTCTACTGAAGTGAGATTGCTCTCTGATGCTGGCCAAGAGGACTTGTTCAAATAGCTTATGCAGTTGGGTAAGCTTCTGTATATGGTAGATTTGTATATGTTGTCTTCACGAGGCAGTGTGCTTTGTCTGTAAGCAAGCTGCTACCTACTAACAGACTAACTATACTTAGAAACAGTTCAAATTAAGGAAGAGTACCATAAGATCAGTTCCTAGGATACTGACAATACTGTTTTGTATTGTGTCTTGGTTAGTGGCAGCCCAAAGCTCTATTTATGGGGTTAAGTTTGCTCATCTTCCACCGTTCGCTAATATCAGGCTCTTCTCAAAACCGAGGAAATGGGGGAGTTGAGAGTCATGCCAATACATATGGCTTTGGTCCTCTGTGTTAACTGTGTTTTTCACCCTACACAGTCTTATTCTGTATGGGGGAATCATTCATTTATTGGTTTTTTTGAATGGAATATTGTTCATTTGTGGGTATTTTTAATTTCAGGGTTTAAATATCCGGGCTTATTTTCAAGCTCCCAGCGTCACCCCTCCCAACTCCCTGGATGTCAGCTCCCAGTGACATGATCTCAGGCTGTGGCAGAGAGACACTTCTCTCCTGTATTTGTGTGTCCTGAGGTGAAGGCTGCAGATATGCTCTGGATTCAGCCTCATAATTCTTCCCACTCCATATAACAGCTCAGATCTTTCACCTCTGTTTTTTCTTAGTCCCTTGAGGTCTTTCCCTAAATAAGTAAAATAATCAGTCCATCTCCTGTTACGGAATGAAGATCACCACTTCAGGGAACCTGTTCCAGTGTTTAACTACCCTCATAGTAAAAATAAAAAATTTGAAAAAAATACCAAGGAGGTCATATACTCATTGTTGACCAGTCATACGCACTCTGAATATTCACTTTACCCTCTTCTATACCCCTATTTTGATAAAGCAGAATTATCCTCATTCCTTCAAAGCCGTTCTCTTCAGTTACAGCATTTCCTCTTGCACAGAAACCTCTGATGCCTGTAGTGCTGTCTCTGCTGTGCTAATTACTATTGTTCCTCAATGGTTGCAATGTCCTAAGATTTGGAAAAATAATCACAGCAGTCAGACCATGAGCCCAGTAATGTAAGATACAGGCCCCTAATCATAACATTTTACATTGTGAATCAAAAAATCAAGTCCTAGTTTTGTTGGATTATAAAATGTTATTTTTATGGGATAGAAAATAATAAAATACCCAGGTTGTTTAATATATCAAACCTGTTTCTACTAATGACATCTGTATCTTTAATATTGCTATTAAAAGGGACCTAATTAAATAAAATACTCTGTGATTTATTGAAATAGCCTATAATAGCTCAATGTGCTCATACCTTCTTGAAATTCCCAAAACACATTGTGCTAGTGCAGCTAATGGCAAGTCCATCATTGCACCGCCTATTTGTGATTTGCAAGGCCTATTAAGTCTATTTATCATTGAGCTGATACAAGGCAGAGAAGAAAGAATGAGGTTATAATAATTTTCATAGAGGAAAACGGCAAGAGGAAATGGGCAAGGTGAAGTAATTCTTGAAAAGAGTGCAAAACTTGTTAAGTCACAGTTCTCTAGTTCTTTAAATTAGAACGTTTCCTGAGAGTTTGATCAAAGAAGCAATTTTAATGGGTTTCTGAAGAACAACTACTGTGGTTGGCTCTTTGAGAGTACCCTGACAGACATCCTTCCCTTTGCAGTCTGATAACCAAAGGGAATACTTGGAATGTACCCAAGTTCTGAATTACACAGAGTAGGTATCTGTTTTGGATAACTTTTGCCTCTCCAAAAGTGTGACTCTAGTGTAGATTTTAGTTTAATTTAGAGCTTCTTTTCCTACAGGATAGCACCTGAGGCTTATAAGCAATTTCCACAGTGGTGCAGGCTACATATTTAATTCTATACTTACCAGCAATCAACTGAAAATATAAGTGTAAAAAATAGATTTGTATACACACACATAGAGCGGAAAGCAAAGTAGCTAGTAATATACAGAGGTAAGAAGAAATTACAGAATGCTCTAAAATCTCATTTAAAATGATATATTGCTCCAGTAGCTTTATCTGGGAGAGGGAGTGGGGAGCTCTAATTGTCCTTCAGTTGCACAGATCATATTGGAAACATTATTTAATATTTATGTTCCAGAATGGTTTTATTTCAGTTGTGCCTTATGTGACCAATATGTTATTTTATCAGCTTCTATCTCTACATTGAAAATAAAAATGTTTATCTTTAATGGCAGCAGAACACTTACAGTAATGCTTTTCTTAAAAACAAAAAACCCTAAAACTTGAGCATAGCCATAGGCTCCCCTGACAGGAAGCACATTAGACACAATTTTCTGAAGGCACCAAATGTGGTGACCCAGAGCAGCAAAATGTCTGGGGATGTACTCTCTTGACAGCATCTGTAAGTCCTGTGGGACTCAAGGGACGACTTTCCAGCAGGTGTCAACCTCCCTAGCTGGTAATGCAAAACATGACTAAAGAAAAAGGATTGAAAAGTACCTGTAGCCTCCAGAACTCTGTTTTGAATGGCCGCAAGAATTCATCAGGGTAAGAAGCACAAGCAGAATAGCAGATTTCCCCCCATTGTTTCTCAGTTATTGAAGCTTATAAAGTTACTTTTCCAACCCCAGGAACATTTCACCCTTGTAATGATTAGAGACTATGTGATACTACTCAGAAACTGTTGAGGCAGTAATGTGAGGAGAACAGGGAGCATTAAGTGGTTGTTAGGTTGAAACAAAATCTTCCGAACTACTAAGAGATAATTAGGCTTTCAGTGGGGAAAGAAAAATATAATTTAAAGGCCTTTACTAAACTTGGTTTTTCCTGAAGTGTTTACCTAACAGCTGTTCTCCTAAGGGACTCCCTTCTGAATTATTCAGTTCCACAGTACAACTCCTACCCAGGGGCCTGAAGCACTCAGAGAAAAACTTGAAATAATAATCCACCTGTCTCATATTCTGTGTAATGGAGCAACTGCCTGCAAATTGCTCTTGCTAACTCAGGCCCCAGTGCCGTTTCAGCTGCATCACTTTATTGCAGGAGATGTGTGTGGAATGGTACCAGTTTGAGCAAGGGGTGAGTCTGGCCCTGGCTCTGCTGGTGCCAGGGGGAGCAATGCTTTTTGCTGCAGGGTGAACGAGAGGGCACTGAACGGGCTGGCAAACCATCAAATGGCCCCTTGGGAAGAAATGCTTTAACAAGAGGGAGATTAAAAAAAAAAAAAAAGTATTAAGAATTGTGCTAAAATACCAGCTGAAGAGTAATCCTAGCTGTACTCAAGCTGACCTTGTTAATTTTCCTGGTTCTTAGAGAAAGAAGCACAAAGCCTGAATGAAATTTCTCACTAATTCTTCTGTTTGAAGGGTAGTGAGACAATCTGCTTAATTATTTTTGGCAGTTCAGATAAGTCTATTTTTCAAACGCTTGTCATAGTAACTAATACTCTGTTAGAGTAATTGCTTTTTCTGTATGTACACCTCTCTATTCAGTGCTTTTGTATTATTGTTTTTATTATAAATCCTGCAGGGAATTTTTCTCTCTGCCAAACCATTTTATATCCTTGGCTTACATTCCACCTACATAGTTTTTGCCAGATTTCCCTGTATTAGTCTCTGACAACCACCATAATATAAGAGGGATGTGTAAGACTTTTTTTGTTTGTTTGTTTTTTAAATTGTCACAGAAAATATTCAATTTAGAGACATAAAAAAACGAAAAACAGAGATTGGCAATTGAATACAATTCTTCAGCATATTAAATCCTTCTCATCTTGGCATTGCCAAAACCAAAGAGAGACTTTCATTCCACCTGTCATTTCTACAGAGCTCAGGCCACGGTGGCGAGGGATGCTGCCAGCACTGTTCCCTAGGCAGCCACAGAAGTACACTGCTCATTATGCACTGATATTCCACAGGGATTTTTTTTATTTCCCCTTAGGCCCAACAGTAAGCTACTTTTGAAAATACATAGGCAGTATTCCTTTAAAAAGAACAAGTGCCTGTCTTTCAGTTAGAAGAAACACTCAATGAGAAATTATAGAAAAGGTTATTTTCCTTTTGAGGAAACCATCTTCTAGAAGTGTCACTGGGTGCAGTCATTTGCATGGGTAAGATTTACTGTTTGTAGAACAGTGAAAGAACCTTCTAAATGCACAAATTATCAGCCAGTGTCTGTCCCATTGCCTTGGCCACAAGCAGCCTGTGTATTTTAGATATCCTGCCTGGAGTGATCTGCTCCTTCTGAGCTGGAGCTCTGCTGAATCATAGGTCCCATGATCTTTTTTTGCACCTTGCAATACAAGAGTCTCAATTCTGATAGAAACTTGGCCATGTGCTTTCTGACCAGACAAAAACTGTTTTAAGGAGTGCCACCTGTGTTGAATGAACGCCCTATTTTAAAAGCACTTTGAAGAGCAAAGAAAGCTTTGCATGCTGTTAAAAAAAAGCACACCCAACATTCAGAACACTCTCAAAAACTGAATATTGCATTTTTATACTGCTTTAAGTAGACGGTTAAGAGTAGCTTTTCACAGAACAAATGTAATTTCTTGACTTGCTCCATATTTTTGTATGCTGAAAGGGAAGTTATAGTTTTGTGCATAAATAAGCCACTTAGACTTTTAGACTTACAATAATAAAATTATTGGTACATATGGATAACAAGTTTATAAAGGCTTTTCCAAGTATTAATTGTACCTGAATCATAAATATATAATAAATAATTATGCAGAAGTTTTCTCTTCTTGAAGGCTTTTTTTCAGGAAGTGTACAGTAAGACTTGTCTCAACCTAATTTCTCTTATAGTAAATATATATATATTTCTGCCATTCTGTTACAAAAAAAGAGTCCATATAATGCCTAAGAACTCCACATACCTCAGGAATTTATTCAGGTATGATATTCTACATGGGTGAGGCATTTCAGAAGAAGTAGCTTCTCTTCAGACATCTTTGTTTTAAGGAAATAGTATTCTGTTCTACCTCAGAAAAAAATCCGCTACTTTCCAGTCAGTGTGTTTAATATGAAAAGAGTTCATTTGCAACACCTGGACAGAGATGAACAGTAAGTTTGACTTAAAAAATAAATCTTGAACACAGGTGAAGGTATGAAATGTAAGAATTTTAAAATAAGGTCAAACAAATAAAATTTAAAAGCTATTTAAGGGGTTTAATTAATAACTATGAAATCTGGTTCTCTAAACCTTTCAATCCTTAGTCATCCTCAGCAGCAGATTCAGCTGTGCCACTCTGCAGAGGGGAACGTTGTGTATCTGGTTCACTGTCCTCAGAGCTGCCCTTTCTCAATTTAGGGCAACTAAATTGGGTTTGATCGTAAATACATTCTGTATTTCATCAGCAGTTACAACAGATGGATGCTACAGTAGTGTGTGATGCTCACATAAACAAATGGCAGCATTTTCTTTCTTGAAGTCTTCTGCTTTCAAAATGGACTTGGCCAGAAAAAAAAAGAGCAGAAAGGTTATAATAGCCTAATAAACCTCCAGTGTACTCTGCAAGTATAGATTGCGGGAGAATTATGTCATTTTTCTGCTTTTACTCTGCATGTTGTTGCTCTGAAAACCTAATACAGAACTCTACGTGGAGTTACTTAGGGAAGGCGAGAGGTATTTAGGAAGATTAGAAAAATGTAGAGGATCATGGGGGCTAGGTAAGCAAAAAGGAGAGTGAGGAGATTTTGTAAATGTCTGCAGAAATACAGCTGTGCTGGTAAAAAATACTAGACTGGAGAAGAGGGTATGGATTAAAAAAATATTATAGCAATATAATGTATTATACCAGTATACTTACATCTGCAGGTTTCTGCTTGCAGTACAGTCCTGCTGTCTCCCTGTCTGGAGCAAGGGGACAAAGAGGTGTAGGGGCCTGAGTGGCACCAGAACGGTGCTTCTGCTTGAGCTCATTTAGTGTCCAGGGGACGGGGATGAGTTTCACAGACGCGTTTCAGGGCTGCACGTCCCCTGCAGCTGGATTAGACAGGGTGGGTGGATGGTTCTGTGGAGCGAGGTGGCCTTTAGGCATGGAAGGGCAAGCCCTGAGGGCTGTTCCAATTTATCCATGGGAGTGTTCCACCAAGGTGACAAAACTAGACAACTTCTGAGTTGCTTCTGCTCAGTACAGTCCTTTTGGTGTGTTAGTATGCAGTTGAATCCTTTTACACCTGGCAGAACTGCTATAGTTCATCTATCTAATCATGTATGGTCAGTTATTCCAAAAAATACTAAACTATGCCTTCGGTTAATCTGAATGTGTTTTAGATACATCCAGCCAGACATTTTTGCCTTCTGATTTGCAGCTGTGTTTCACGAAGAAAAAGCTTGAAAAAATCATCCAATATGTTGGAGACTGATTTCATAAATCTCAGTAGCAAATTCATATAAAATAAATGCCCTATATGAATTATAATTTTATCCAAGAACCAGAGTTGCTTTAATAACCCTTAACTTCAGCTCACCTGAGTTTCCATGCCGAATAGTCTTTCTCATCCCTTCAATTATCCAAAGTAGAAAAGCTGTGTTCATCTATCAGGTTTTAACTAAATTGCTAAGAGCAGCTAAACTAGCTTGGAATTATTTAGATTGCCTACCCCATGCTTCTGCAGAAAACTGGAATGTCTCAGCCACCAAACACCAATTCCTGATTCTCCAGGGAAGATGCTTTTGCCCCATGTTTACAGCTTTTCTCATCTACAGATCACAATTGGAAAGACTATGTGCTTTTAATAAGCTATTTCCTAGAAAGTGTGTCTATCTAAGTTTTTTCCTAATGTTTTGATGATTTTCACTTGATAGCGATTGGAAATATTTTAGTTTTTCTCCTTATCTTCTCAGGAATATGTTCATGTCTAAGAAGGATAGGTAGAATCCCACAAGCAGATTCTATGTGCTTTACTAGAAAATCTACAATCTCAGCAAGATACTTAGGGGAGGAACTATGGACTTCTTTTTCATTCTAAATACTTTAAATTACTTGCCTGTGAATCAAACAAATTAATTTATTGAAAATTTTGTTTCATGAATCATGTAAGAAGTTAAGAGGTGTTTTTCTCAGAAAACTAAATCTTTGACTTATAATTTTAAAAATGTAACTGACTTTTCTTTCAGTAAAGGAAATAAAAACCTACTTGAGAATGTATAAAATGATTCTTCATTTAAAATTACATCTGGATTTTAGTGGCTTAGCTAAAAGGTTGATTTTGTGCACTATTAAAAGTCATTCTGTTAAGTTTTATTTGGGAATTTCAGCTCCTTAATTTCTACAGTGGAAAATATTTTATCTAGTAGATTCTGGCCCTGTAAAGTCTAGTCATTTTAAAAGACAGTATGAACTGGCTAATTCTACCACATTTTTTTACTCTTGGCAATGGGATCAGTAAGGAATCTGATCACTATTACTTGTTACTTTATATACAGAAGTGTTGCACATTTTAAAGTTTTACAGAAGAAAAGTGATATGGTTTAATGCACCAAAAAACTGCTGTCTAAAACTTCTTGTAGAATATTGGAGATATATTTTTCTATGTTTTAATTTCTTAGACTGAACTCCTGATTAAAATAGTTTTATTTTTGCTAAGGCTTGAACAGAAAATACCAGGTACTTCGGTTTATGCTTTTTGGGGTTTTTTTTGCAGGGATTACATTTTCTGCCAGGCCAAGGGTGATGGTCTGGGAAAGAAATCTGTCTCATGTTAAAAAATCTGAGTTCTAGCTTGCCTTTTGTAAAACCACAGGGCAATCTGCTTTTCAGATCCAATCACGTGTACCCAATGAGAACTTTCAAGCAGTCATAAAATGCAAAGCAATTATCTTGATTTCAGTGGTGTCTGTAGCACTGCAGGACACTCACATGGAGGAAGTAATTCCAAGGCAGGTATTTCTGAAGAAGAGACCCAGACTGTTTTCAGATTAAAGCATGAAAATTGAGGTTTCTTTCATTTTTTTTATCTGCAAAGCTTTCTTGTTTAAAACCCCTTTGGCTTACATATGGAAGTAAATCCTATGGTTTTATACATGCTTAGATTATGTTGTTAAAGGATGCTATTTTTGTGAAACCAACTAATCTGTGATTATCCTCTATGTAAAAACATGAGAAACCACAATAATGGCTGTAACGTAATGGCAGGTGCTTTTCTTTGTCTCCTTCAGGTCTATCATTGGTTGGGGTAACAGACTAATTCATAGGTAGTAGATGGTGCAGAAAAGCTGAGAAGTTCAGGGACCCACGTATAACTCCAAGTCCTTAAAGAGATCAGTGAGGGAATTGTTCCTCTGTGCACAATCACCCCAGCAAGGATAGTGTTTTGCAGGCTACAGTGGAGATGTGCCAGTTCCCCTTATTTGTGTTGCCTCTTGGAAGCAGACTTTGTCCAGGCATTGGTTCATTACAGGGCTCTTGATGGTTGTGAGGTAGATGCTCTTGGTTCTAATACATCCTTTTAAAAGCTTTCATTAATAGGCACTTAGGTTTCAAGCACGGAAGTAGGGCTTAGTCAAAGTCTGCTGATCTTCACAGTAATTTTTAATGTTTTTATTCATAATATTTTTGTACACAGAATTGGTGTGTTTTGTGAGCTCTTCATTCACTTCCACAGAAAAATTGCTGTAAAAGATGGGACTGGGAGTGTCATTGTACATCTGATTTGCCAAGTGAAAACACAGTGGATACTTTTATTAGTATAAAAGTAGGGAGGTGGGAAGAGTATTTTTATTTTTGAGGTTCATTGATTAACTACAAGTCTGTCAGAGGCAGTTATCGTATTTTAAGAAAATTGTTGAGTCATCAGGAAGCAAAATAATAGCAAAGATAGCAGTGCCACCATAAGGTTTTAAGTCTACAGTTTTAACTATGATCCCTTCTTATACTGGTGGGCACTGGCATGTACTGTCTTGTCTTTGACACATTTTGGTATCTGCTACAATGATTTTTTTTTATATTTTCAAAGCATAAAGCTAGTAAAGCAGGATACTTCCTGCAAGATGTTGATTACAATTGGATGTGGTGTATAGATAAAGAAATCTTTATTATTTCCTGTCTTGCCCTTCTTTATGTCCCTGCCCATTACAACTTTTTGGAAGATAAAGAAGATTGACTGTCAAGTGCAAGAAAATGTAAATATCTTTTTTCATGTACTGAAATACCAGCTTCTGTTGCTTTTGGAATCAAATATCCTTATATGCTTAGAAGTTGGCATGTGAGAATAAGTTGCTCTTCAGTTCTGCCAATGATACAGACTTTATATTTAGGTAATTATATCCATAAGCCAATAGCATTACTTCTGTAAAAATTAGATATATTGGGGATGGTTCCTGGTAAACTGAGATAAAGTACATTGGAGTGCCTTACAAGTTATTTTTAGAACAGGGCAAAGTGTAGCCATGGAAAAAGATAATTAATTTTTTTATATATGTGCCAAGAAATTATTATATGCTTCAACTGAACTTATCCTGCATGTTGTAGGCTGGATACTTGATTCCCTCTGAGGAATCAACAGGGTAGACAAAAGAAGTGGAACTACTACTGCTGGTGTTGTAAGGATGCAACATCTGCACGGCTGAGAAATTACTTGTGAATTATTAGAATAATAAATACATTTTAAGTCAAGATATCAAGATGTATGATGAAGTTTGATATGGACGGAAATACATTAAGTTTTGTGGGTTTTTCTCATTTTGTGTGTATATGTAGATAAAGTTTACATTTTATTTTTCAAGACTGATACCACCTCATTTGACCGATTCCCCCTACATCTTTAGGATGTACATTGTGTGGGACAGCCTGGTTTGTTAGTGCTTAATAAGCCCTTACAGCTGCATAGGTAGAGAGGGGCTGCTTCAAATAATGAGATCATGTAAAGGATGCAGATTTGAGTTGTGCTGTATATAAGTGACAGTGGCAGGGCCCTTGGATGTGCTTTCAGTGTCTACATCCTCTAGGGCACCTTCGTAATGGCAAGAGAGGCTTTAGTGTAACTGTGAATTTACTTCTCTTTGCTCCTTTTCCAATTCTGTCATACTTGAAAATGCCATTTATTTCATCTCAAGTAACAGTTGAAGAGACAGATGCATGAAATTCACTGCAGTCCAAAGTGAGGTGGAATAAATACCAACTTCTATCCACTAATATAGTCCTGAGTACGAAGCTGCTGTCTGAACTGCTGGGAGCCAGTAAAGGCTGGCAGTACTGACACAGGTACCGTAGAAGTGGCATCATTATCATGCTGAGTTTTGATGGGTTTTAACAGGCTAACAATAAGGTCTGATATGTAGTGCCCTTCTGGTTGCCTTTAGGAAAAAAATTAATTGGTAAATTAAAAATTAGTAGTTTATAGTGTTCCCGTATAAACATGGCTATTCCAAAGCTTTTGTGGCCACAGTTCTGGAAGAAATTTTAGTACCACATCCCACTTTACAGCTACACTCAGTAATCTGGCATTGAAAAATACCAATGGAAGTATTGTAAAAAGATCTCTTCAGCAAAATAACTTTAAATTAGGGCTAATACTACTTCCCAAATTGCTCTCAAATAATTCTCAAACAAATCCAGCAACTAAGACTCCTCGAAGAAAACTAAGAAGTGTATCCAGAGCTAATTCAGGTCTTGAACAGTATCTATGTACATCTGAATGCTCGCGAATATTGAAGTGAACAAAACGTGATCTAAAGTCCTGAGGATTCCTACTGGAAGCCAAAATAATTGTTTTCTGGTAGCCTTAGTTTGCCATATTGGAAGCAGTGGAAGTATTGATTACCTGAGAGCTTACCCACCTGTGAGGTTCACGGACAGCAGATGAGCGTGTGGATTTGCAGTGCCAGATCCTCCTCTGGATTACCCACAAATGGGGATTTTTTAAAGTTGTTTTTTTTCCATACAAGTTAGAAAGTCCTTGGAAATGAAGGTAAATTGCTTTGTACGTAATGCATACAATAGTATCAGCACAGGGAGTTAGTGAGATGTAAATTCACACCCCAGTGTAATGTGTCCTAATTTCTCCAAGCCCTAGGGCCATCTTGTTCCTGAATGAGAGCACCCAGATAGAGGTTTAAATGCATTTATTAAGGTTTCTAATTGTCCTGCTGTTGAATAACCTAAAGCATTTCTGCCTTGCTGGAGAACGAGCTACTTAATCATGGAGACTGCACAGGTTCAGTTTGCATCTGGGCTTTGGTTTTGTTTCTTTTTGCTAGAACCTTTCACTCTCTTTGGGCAGAACATTGGAACACAGACTCTTCCTTGACTTTGAAAGGGGTATTTTGAAGTAATGTTTCCAATGTTGGACAGCAAATAGTTCCACTTAAACAAATACGAGTGGAAGTTAGTTTTAGTGTGAACTGGTATAAGCAAAAATTCAGTGTGATCTATAACCATATATTCCCACCTGCCTTCATTTATCTGTTCTGCCTGGGCTTTCAGATGGGAGGTAGCACACCTGTGCCAGCAGTCAATTTAGGAATATCAGTTGGGAATGTGTGTTGCTTCTAGCTGACTCCCATTTGTTATCAGGCCCAGTCTAACCATGTCATTGTAAGCTAACTCTTCTTTTGAGTATGAGCAGTGTTAATGTAGTACAATTCTGCATTTGACTAAAAACTTTTAGCAAAACAGCTGTTTCTTCAGTGCAGAGTTTTGTCAGGTGCTTTTGGCTCTGATTAAAATATGACTTGCACATGTGCTGGAGCAGTATTTCAGCCATGGTGGGGTGACAGCAGCTGTTACCCTAAGATGTTTTGTGACACCGACAGTGAATTAAGCGGCAAGCAGCAAGCTTTTTTGTGTTCTTCTGTTACAGTAAAACATCTGGATGTTGTATGAAAAGAGAGGACCTACTCTCTGACACTTTCCTGTCAAGGCACACTTCCTCACTACTACCTCCCCAGGAACCTATTTAATGCTATGAAAAGTTCTTCAAAGAAAAGAAAAAGAGCTTCAAATACAAAGATTTAAGCCTGATGTACATGTGATGTTCAGGTTGGGTTTTTTTTGTATGAATATCACAGAATTACAGATATGTAGACTACGTGTATCAATTCCTGTATTAAAAAATACTGTTCTAGCAGATTATGGTGTCACAAACATGTTAACCTTGGCATAGTTTTACTATCTGAACTATCCTGCAGTATAGTGAGATGGTTATCTGGGGTTTGGGTTCTGTTTGTGTGTTTTTCATGAGTAGGCCAAGCTGTTTGCAGTTGATACCTAATCACTGTGATTTCCCTTCTGCAGAACTTCAGGTGCTGTGGGCAGCCTTACCATGCTAGACCCTGTTGGCAGCAGCAGCAGGGCTGGCAAGTTCTTATAATTAGAAGCTTGATATGTTTCTGCTACTGGGGGTGCTGCACCTGAGACTTGGTTATGGGTCGCTGTGTGGAAAAAAACCCTAAAAATTAAAAAAGGTTCAAGATGTCTTTTGCACAGCTTTGAGATCCAGCCTTGCCCTTCCTCCGCCGCTGGACGGGAGCACACGGAGCAAGGGGGGCGGCTGCCAGGTGCCGCTGCTGCACAAAGCCCAGGTGGGAGCGATTTTACCCTCAAGGCCCTGGCGGCAGGAGCGGGGCCGGCCCAGGGGCGCTGCCCGGGAGCCGTCCGGGTGCTGGGGGCCCTCGGGCCGGGCCCCTCGCCCAGCGCCCGCCTCGCACACGACGCTGAGC